>VCJJ01001710.1:0-11198 GCA_024139415.1 Backusella tarrabulga
AATATTATTACTATAGACGATTATTACTATATCCGGTATTACTATAGAGGGGTTCCACTGTATCACGTCAAAGGAAAGTGTATAATCCAATTACCTTTATACTCTTTCTCAGTATAATACACATGTAGTCTTTTAAGTTTCGTTTTTGCAAGCTCAGAACCATTATCGCTAGCCTTCTGATACCAATAGATGGCCATTTTCAAATCCTTCACCTTATTTTGGTATACCAATCCCAGTGAGAATTCAGCTGATTTATGTCCTCGATTCGCTGCCTTTTCATACCAAAAAATAGCGGTGTGCATATCTTTAGGCTCATATATTGAGCCAGCCATATGCATCGTGATACCGTTTCCATTTTATGCCGACTTGCAGAACCAATGAAGCGCTATTTCATGATCGACGGGTATACCCCATCCAAAGTAGTAAAGGTTGCCAATTGTATATTGAGCGTCGCCGTCAGATGCTGCTCTCTGGTACCATTCCAGGGAACGTTTATAGTTTTTGGATATACCTTGTCTGAATCGATAGATGTAGCCAGTTTGTTTCTGTGCCTCGATATCGTTTTCAAGTGCTGCTTTGTACAACCATGCAAATCCTTTCGAGTAATTTCCTTGATAGGAGTAGTAGCTTGCAATGTTTAAAAGTGTCTTGGGATCACTGCCTTTAGCTTTTTGAAGATCTTGTTCTGTAATATCTATTTTATCCTTTTTTTTTTATCGTTTCCAGATTAATACATTTTATTAGCTTTTGAGATGTCGACCAGCCAAATTACCTACTAATGATGAGAATAATTCCTCGTCACAGTATTCTTTTTTTTTTTTTTAAGAAAAAGATGATTTTGTTTATTTAATGCAATAAAACAAGTTCCAATAATTATATCTCTTTTTCCTACTACAGCATGGTATCCTAGAATTTGTAATTCTTTCATTTTATCTTGCGCATCTTTATGATTTTGAGAAGCAGCCTTCTGATACCAATTACTTGCTACTTCTAGATCTTTAAATTCATTCACAGTTTGGTAAATTGTTCCCAGGAAATATTGGGCTTCTCTGTGATCTTTATAAGCCGCCTTTTTATACCATTCAATGGCAGATAGAGTATTTGAGGAAACATCTGACCCTGTTCTATACATGTGTGCTATACTAAACTCGGTATCTTTGTTTCCATTCGATGCTGCCAATTTATACTATATCATTGCTTTTTTATAGTCAACTGCTACACCAACTCCTCTTACGCACATAACACCAAGTTCATTTTGCGCATTATCATAGTTATTGCTTGCGGATTTATAAAACCATGCATATGCTTCACTATTGTCTTGATGGTAATAGGCAGAATCGATTTCATAAATCGTACAGCCATCATAATCCCTTGCCAGTTGAATCTCGACTTGGGTAAAGCCCATTCCGTCCACTTTTGGAGTATATCAGTCTAAATAAAAATCATGACATATCATGGATTTTACCTTTTAATGCAGAAAATACCTCTTGGTGAGTAAAAGTTTTGTCTTTTTTAATTGGCTTAAGTGTTTTTTTTTATTTTTGCTTTTTTCAGTGAGAAGGATGAAAAGTGCCAAGCAAAAAAAAAAAGAAAACCCCCCCTTCTCCCATTTATATCTTATTTCGAGTGCCACTCAAACTAACGTGATTTTTTTTTCTTATCGCATTTGCCCGCCAGTCTCATGGACGTCAGTAAACCTTGTATCAGTAGATTATGCAACTGATAATTTGAAATCTAATTTGTGATTGTTTGTCCATTATCGAAATTGTTTCTTACAAATACACTGAGAAAGAGCATTTCAAATTCTGACATTTCCATATATGAGGATATGTAGATCGAGAGCTCTTTAGCCAAATCTAGTCTACATAAAAAAAAAAATAATCCACATGGACCCATATGAAAAGTGAAGATATAATTTTTGTGTTTCCAACAACTCAAGTATTTCATAATAAAACATGTGTGCAATTTCAAAAGGAAGAGAGCAAGAGATAAACACCTCTAAATAATGCAGATGTACCTACATAAAAATCTGGAAAGATCATACAATATTGATAACGGATTCTTGCTTTTTATTAAGTGGCAAGAGTGAACATTTTTTTAAAGTAGGATTTAAGAAATCTAGAATATATCTGAAAGCATTTTTAAAAAAAGGGAGTCAGAAAAGAAAAGAGAACTCTTATTATGGTGCATGATATTGTGACTGTTCTCGAATGGAAGGGAGGATGATGGATTGAACTTAGATTTTACAGAAATGTTGACATGCTACAGTGAAGCTGAAAATAAAGGTATGATTTATTTGTATCAAGTAGATGCGCTGATTATTAAAAAAAATATAACTCTGAATCGTAAAAGAAAGGTTCCCGTTGATTATGGTGATAAATGAAGCAGTCTTTCTTATTATGGTAACTAACCAGAAGAAACAAACAAGAAGAAAATCCCATATTTTTAATTCTGGGTAAAATGCTTTGTGGCTAAAATATATATTGTTTTTTACCAAAACAAGTAGAATGGTCTTATTTCATATATATTTTTTCTCTATATATAATAATAGTACACTCATATCATAAAAGATACCAATTTTCGTTTTGATCATACGCACTTGGATATTTTCTAGGCCAAAAGGAAAAATCTAGATAAATCCATTTCCAATAAATTTATTAAAATGGTAAGCTTAAGAAGCATCTCCTATTTTTACTACATTCACACCAAGTCTAGCATAACCAAATTCTTGGTTTCTATTCTTTATTTGGTGGCGTTTTGTCTCGAATTGCCAAGATATACTATTTATTAAAATGAGTCCAATCAGTTCTCCTATAATTACATTCGAAAGGGGATATTGGTTCTAAAAATATATTTATAACGCGCAAAAGAAGGTTATTGAATGAACTCTTGGATATAGTGGATATTTTGCCCATTATATTTGATTTGTTTATTTATCAAAATTACTAACATTATGATTGTCGCATACTACAAAAATATTGCAATTGATCGTCTTGGCTTCTTTTTCTGTCTCACTCCGCGAAAAAAGGGTAATTGCATAAGTGCTTTTTCCAGAACAGACATGTAGTTAATCTAACATCATGGAAATAGCTTATTTTTTATGATCTACTTGAGTCTGTTGAAAATGATAGGTTCCAAAAGGGGAGTAGAAATAGATGTTATACTAGCAATGATACCTTTCTTAGCAATAGTTCAATTACATCATCATTATCTCAATGTAAAAATAAGCAACCATTTTAAAGGAGCTTTTGTTGCCCAAGTCTTTTTTTAAACAATATCCATTACATATTAAGATACACATAATTACAAAAACAGTGAGATGATCTAAAAACAAAACAATAGCGGAAGAGAGAGCTTGACCAAAAAAGGCATTGGTAAATGATGTTTTTATTACTATTTTTTAAGCACCGACCCCATTTTGATTAAACTTTGTTTTAATTAAAGGACGTCTTGACCAAGGAACAACGAAAGAAAACAGAGTAGCCCCTCGTCTCTCCTTCTCTCTTCCATTTACCTCCTCTTTTTATATAAGAAAATAAACATTTCATGACACCCCTTTTATAAACACAAGAGCAAAAACAAAAGTGAAAACCTGGTAGTGGTTAAATGGGTGAAGGTATTTAGGAAATTCTCCTTATTTGTTTATTTTGATATCTTTCTTGTGTTGAGCGATGTGACCATGTCGAATGATGAGTCGTTTTAATGATAAATAAATATTGGAAAGCACCTTAAAGCGCTTATAGTCGACCAGTAACCAGCGATCCAATTTCCTTGTCACTGTATGCAATGCATCCTTTGTGTGTGGTGAGATGTGATAGCGAAGTCGCAGAAAGTTGATGAATGCAATCAACGCAATGATGGAAGTATCGAATCTGTTTGGGGTGATAATGAGCCATTGTTCGTTACTACTAAAAGACAAACTTACGCTAGTACACCGAGTATGAGTCTTCCTAAAATACCAATGACTTCAATGTGTGCGGCGTAATAAACTGCCAATGGATGGTATTCTCTGGTGAACTGTAATATTTTATGATCCAATCGATATAATGAAGAGTTTTGCTTGGGTTCAAAAATGGGTATGATGGCTGCTCTCAAGTAGGAGAGGCAGTGAAAGGTTGAAAAGATGGCAAAGGGCAAAAGTGTCACTAATAGAGAAAGAGAGAGAGAGAGAGGATGAATAAATAAATGCTTATCAATGCTACTGTCTACCCATTTTACCTGTGATAGGCTTGTATGAGTACCAGTAATAAGCAATGGCTAAATAATGGACGTTCTCGTCACTAAAGAAGTTTGCATCCAAGCCCTTTAATGTGACCTATTTTGGAGATATATTAGATGACAAGGTAACAAAAAAGATTGCGGATGCTTACACCAATGGAATTGTAAATAACCACGCCATACGATAAAATCACACCGAGATAAGCACGTTTATAATAGGTCGCGATTGGATATAATGAAAACGCCGAGCTTAGATATAAAACACTGTACGAAACTGTAATAACATGTCCCAACCACCAATAAAACTGTCTTTCCTGTTATATTGTTATTATTAATATTTGCTATTGTCTAATAATAAGCGGGATGACGAGATTCTTACTTGTAACAGAGTGAGCAGCCTCTCTTTGATTATGGCCTGCTTTGTTAGTGTTGTTGTCTTTGTTGTTGCGGTTGCTGTTGTTGTCATCTTGTTTACATGAAAATAAATAAAAAGGAAAGGAGTAGCACTCTAAACGCTGCTTTTGGTTTTTTTGGTTTTTGGTTTTTAGAAAAGGAAAAAAGAGAGACGAAAATAAAAACAAGGGATATAAAAAAGTCAAGAGAAAAACGAGGGGTTTGTACCACCATTGAGGGGGGAACAGTCTTGGTTTTTAGCCTGCAGTTGATGCACCAAAAGCTTAATCCGTGACTTGCGTATTCAATAAGAAAAAAAAATGGTGGAAACCCATAAACACCCTCTTCTTTTTTTTTTTACTTGAAATACAATGGCAATACTCGAATTACTTGAAGAAGACGACACCAAAAAGAAGAGTCCCTTTCTTGTCGACCCCAACAAAAAGGACTTTGATTCGCTTTCCTTACAAGAAAAAGAGGCGCTGCTCGACCAACTGACAGCAGAAGCAAACGATCCCGCGCTGCTTGATTCACTTGCCAAGCAATTCCTTGAGCAAGACGCCAACACTGTGACGATCCAACCGCATGCGGGTTATGTGTGCAAGACCCATGTTGTGAATTCACGAAACAAAGAGATTGCAAAGAATAAGGTTATCTATATTAATATTTGTTATGATAATACGATACCCGAACCTCCGCTTGCCTCTGAAAAGGAAATTCAATTGGGGCTACAGGCCGATCCCAACGCGACATATCAAGTGCCATTGAGCATGGGTGAAAAGCGGGCTGAAAAAGGTATTTATAATAAGAAGGGATGTGTCTATAAGCTAATATAAAGAGAACAGACTACATCATGATGGATGCTTGCGTGAACACACAGCCTTATTTAAGAAGTGAAAAGGATCTTGATTTCAGACTGTATTTATTGGAATTGGCGATGGAGTATGTAGAGGAAGCACTTTTTGTTGACCTTAGTAGAGGTAACTAAAATGACAAATTGACTGGTTTTTTTTTTTACTAAAATGAGAATTAAATTAAAACAAGAATTCACGATGCCAAATATGCCAAGTAAAGGAACGATCCCCAGTCGCATATTACGATTACCTAAACAAACTGTCAATCCAAACAAGCAAGAATGGAACTTACAACCAAAGCTTTTTAACAAACAAAACACATTATTCGTGGAAATTCTCATGCCGGATAATGTAAAAAAAAGAAGAAAAAAAAATTCTTTATATTATATTTTATATATTCATCTCCATTTCACATAGAATGCAACGGATTGGACGGTTGATATCACACATACAAGCATAGAGTTGACAATACAAAAGCAGAATCATGTGATTCCATTGAATCACTCGATTGATGTGAATAGCAAAAGCAACAAGGTGGATTACTTTAAAAGGTCAAAAATACTCTTGATTCAAGTTGAATTAAATGAAAGAAGACAATATTTATAATAAAAATGCTAATTGGTATGTTGACAAAAGTAAACATGGCATTTTATACACGTCACATTATGATTGGCTCCTTATCATAAATAAATATTATGCATCTCCATACTCTCTTCTGCTTTTTTATATACTCTTTCTTTTCCCTTTTCCACTTTTTTATTCTCTTAATATTACCACAAGTAACTCCACCGTCATGACAGAAGTTGTAAACCCAGCCAACGTAACACCATCAGAGGTCTCAACAGAACAGCCAGCCGAGTACCAAGACCGTTTCCTTGAAGGTGCACAGCGTCTTGTCCCTTATGATCTGCTCGAATCCAATGGTAACCTCTCCAAATCAACCGATCCTTGTCTCATGGTGTACATGGAAGCCAAAGCCAAGTTTAAAGAGGGTTATGATCTGTGTCTCAACAAGATCCCACGTTCCTTGGAGGATGACGTGCTAAAGGAGCACGAAAAGGAGATCCATGAGGCCTCTGAGCTCATGATTGGAGCTTGGTTGGCAGATGATAGAGCCGCACCCATGTCGGAACGTATCTTGATCCTTGGCCAGCAGTATGAAAAGGTATTGTTAAGGGATGTGCCTGAAAGTGAAAAAGAGGGTTACTTTACAAAGGAGAGTCTATTGTTTTCTGCGTGGATCCTTTTGGTGGGAAGACAATTCAAGCATTGGTAAGTCTATAAGATGATAATATGTTGTGTTTGTGTGTGTGTGTGAGTGAGATATTCATATTCTCTTTCTTTTAGTATTACTACATTGACTTTGGTATTAGATTCATTCCCAGAGTTACCTGCACGCGTTTATTATTTACGTGCATCCTGTTACCTTGGTCTTAAAAAATTCAGGTAAACAAATAAACAAACAGCAACAGAAAAAATGTCTCATTATCATCCACATTAGACTTGGTATTAAGGATCTTGAAAAGACACTTGAGAAGGACAACCGCTACTTCCTTGCCTACTTTATCCAAGGCACCGTCTACATGACACTTGAAAACGAACGTGAAAATGCCATCAAAAACTTCAAACTCTATGTCCAAAATGCAAGCAAGGAGACCAACGACTACATCCATGCACTCTACTGTCTGTCGGTTCTCATCAAATCTAAAAACCATGCCAAGAAGGCCGCCAACAACGAGGCACGCAACTTTTACATCAAGGCCAAGCAAGCTGAGGCCGCCTTCAAGAAGCTTTATGGTGCAGGCACAGGTCTCTCTGATACAAAACGTCAGGCCATCCAGCTCTTTGAGCAAACCAAGGATGCCTCCAAGTTGATCAGTGATAATATACCAAAACGCGCATATGAGCAAAAGATGCAGCAATTGATACAATCGGGTGCTCTCAACTTCCCACCCAACCCCAAAAGCTGCTCGCACTGTGCGGCCTCGCATGCAAAGGAGGACAAGCAACAACCTCTGCTTGCGTGTGGTGCCTGCAGAAAAATCTGGTATTGTTCGCGTGAATGTCAGGTTGCTGATTTCAAGCATCATAAGGCTCAATGCAAGGTGATGCAGCAGGAAAAGCAATGATTTTTTTTTGAAGGACAAATTCTATAATAAAACATATTTTTTTGATTTCCTATAAATGAGCGTATTTTTTTATTTATTTATAAAACGATGAGTTGCCTTGATCAGGTGCCTAGCTCTTTTGTTTTTAATGAGAGAGTATCGTAAAAGAGCGATATTTAAGTAGCACAAATAACTCCCCCTTAAATAACCTCATATGGTATCAACCATCTTTTTATTATTTTTATAGTCACTCCATTTTGAATGGATACAGTAAAGCACCTTTTTTTTTGCATACCAAGCTCGTCAGGTTAAGCAAAATTAATAAAACTGGAGTTTCTAAAACAACAGGTTTTTAATCATTTTGTTTACTTTATGGTACCTTTCATCGTAATAAAATGCATTAATAGCATATTATTCAATGAAAAGTATGGCTTGATCTATCCGCTTCAATAATGGACAAGTGTGCCTAATTCTCTATTTTCAGGAGATGGTGTGTACGTTTCTCATATACACAACCACTTCTTCTTGTTGATTATCACGGTGAAGATCCTGCTATCGCTTTACTAAGCGCCAAGTTATCTGTTACATTCTCTCAGAGCACTTTTTGAGAGTCAGACAAAAATTCTTAAATAGGGTGAGCGATTTCCCCCTTTTTTTTGGTTTAAAGTGGGACGAGATATTGCCGCATTTTAAGGATTGGCTTAAAAACATGAGGATTGTTGGATGCATCATGTATCTAAAACACATTTTATTTTCTTTTACAACGAAGGGTAGGATGCTTTCATAAGATGGTAAAAAAAAAAAACAATATTTTACTGCTTTAATCAACACCTTTTCAGTCCAGAGCAAACGTTCCCTCAAACTCATGACTTGGATTGTGTAACCTTTTTTTATAATGAGGTAAAACTCAACTTAGAATACCCTATTCTTTCTCACAGCAAAAACAGAAAACAAAACAAATGTCTAGTACGTTTGAAGGTCCTGAAAACTATACAAAGGAGGGGTTATTTTCGACCTTGGAAGGCAAGGACCTTTCTTGATCATTTAGCGTTTCATAGTCATTGAGCTCATTAGAAATCCTCTCTACTTGACATGTTAAAGGATGGATTAACAATTCCATCAGTAACGATTCAAAAGGCAAAAGAGAATGATGGAAAGAACCTTTATGAAATCGTTGATGACTACTTCTATTGTTTTATTCAAAAAATTGAGAAAAAATTAAAAATTAATGAGAAATAAAATAACTATAATTGAGAAAAGTACAAAGAATATTTGGGAAAAAAGTATAACAATGATTGCATAAAAAACCGATCAATGTACAAAGAAAATCAATAATGTAAAATTCAAAATAAACAAGCATGTTTTAAACTCCATGAATCGAAAACCAGTGTTCGTAGAATCAGCATGAGTCCAACGTAGAGCATTTACCAGAAGCACCAGAGTAGAGCCATTTTGAATGGGAATATATAGAAAAACAAAACTTAGCAACACATTAAATGGCACTGATAAAAATATAAAAACTAGCGACGTCAAATAGTCTACGGAAGAGGCACGCAACAGCGAGCCAGGAATGCAAGGTCCAGTGTAGTCTCATCAAACGTTAACGAACCTCATTAGCGTTTTTTTTTGGAGATCATATATACACTTTTTGAGCCCGATTAAGAGTTATTAAGGAACGAAATGGCACAAAAGGGCAGCATATAATGGACGCGTATTTTCAATGGTTCGAATCGGTGAGCTCTATGAAGCTGGGATTAGGCGTTCCTGAATATATTATGACTTCTAATAAATGGTACAAGATTGCGGCTAACCCGTGGCGATGCACATGCCCAGGAGAAACTAGCATGGATCTATCATGTTAAATATAGAGTGAAATATATGCAAGCAGCTATTAATTGGTATCAAAGGTCTGCAGATAATAATCATACGAATTGCAAAATATCAAGTAAAGGAATTGAAAAGACAAGGGTATTATTCCAAATATGATGAAAAAGGTAACGACTGTTTATGTAATTTAAGGGTAATATCGCTAAAAAAAAATACAAACGAAAGAGAATTGGCAGAAGAATTAGAAAAATAATTATTAGAAAAAAAGACAAGAAAACAAGGAATGGGACCAAGTGAATAATGAAAGCATCAACAAAGACACTGTGACTAGTAGCGTTGAGCCTGACTTATTTTCAACTTTAAAAGGTTAGTTTATTAATAATTTTTAAACATATCAACAATGGCAAAAGAATACAAAAGAGGTCGGCATTAGATTTACAGTGGAAGTGATTCAAAAAGCAAGAGAGAATGACCCAGAGACCTTGTTTAATATTGGCAACTATTACCATTAACGCACTATAAAACGAAGCACGGCATTTGCATGGTGCTATAGTGCTACACTCGAAAATTATAGTCCAACATAAGTGGAGGTTGGTCTAATGTATTGTGAAGGGGATAGGGTACCCCCGGATTATGATGCCACAATGAGATGGTACATGAAAGCCACGTGGAACGGAAACCTCCAAGCTCTGGATAATATTGCTCGCATGCATGAGAATGGATTTGGGGTCAAAAAGAATATCCCACACCACTATGATAAAAGATATCAAGATTCTGGATACAACTTAACGAAAATCCGAGGAGATGTGCGTAGTGCACCAGAATCAGAGAGGGTGCATATCCGGATTAATGCTTTTAACTATGGGCCACCGAAACCCAATAGAGACCGGAGAAGTGAATACATTGTAGCAAAATCATTTCCTCCCATTTTTTGTATCCCTGAGAGCTACAATTTTCACTATGGCCAACTGATGGTGGGAAAAAAAACACCTAAAGCAGTACTAAACTAGGGTAAACGAATACCAAATTTAAATAAAATAAAAACTGGTGATTAAACTTGGGGTTAGTAGTTATGAACCTACCAGAGGGCAACTACCAAAAAGCATTTGCATTTAAAGAAAATATCTGATTTTGAACAACCGATAAAGCAAGGCCAGAAATGAAAAAGGTAGTAATATACTGCCAATTTCACAGCAATTAGTAGCTACCAAAAAGTTGGCCACAGTGACTTTTATTTTCGCAAAAAGTGCTCTACCATTTTTATTCAAAGCAGATAAACGAAAACAAATTATCTTGTGTAGCAGAAATGTGATTGCTACCATACTTGAACATGCAAACTTTTGTAATGCATAATTTACTTCCCTATAAACGAGTAGATGAGATCAAGAATTACCATATTCTTAGTTTAATAACTCTGTAAACTCATATTTCAAGCAGAGAGATATTTTCTTTCCAATAATTCTGTTTCCTAAAGCTGATGAGATAAAGTGGGCTTGGTGTGTGTGGCTTTCTTTTTAGATACGAGATGCCATAGTTACGCTGGTGGTGACACTAAAACAAAAGTCTTTAAATAGACCTTCCATCTGTTCCTCTTTTGCTCTTTTTCTCACAGAAACAAAAGATAATAAATGTTCAAGCTATTTAAAAAAAAGGATAAAAATGTTCAAAAACCTACCGACAATAAGTTATTTCCAACCTTAAAAAGTAGGTTCATTCTTTAGTGCTCATTTCAAAACCCACCAAGCTAATTTAGTTTTTTGAATGTCATGAAAAAAAAAAAAAAAAAAGGAAGGCAAAA
>VCJJ01001711.1:8114-29948 GCA_024139415.1 Backusella tarrabulga
CTGGTGATAATACAGTTCGTATGGCACTCGACACCGATCTTTGTTTTATCCGTGAGGACTCTGGTTTATTTGACGCTACCAAAAGACGTTCGGAAGGAGAGTGGTATCGACATGACGTGGATATTGACTTTCCGTTCTCTAATTTACCGGAAGGGGAGGTGAACTGTTATCCATATGCCACTTTTGAAATCAAACTGGACCTTGCACCCAATGAGCATGAACCACAATGGGTCATTGACCTCGAAGAGAGCGGTTTATTGGAAGAAGCATTTCAGTTTTCTAAATTCGTTCATGGTATGGCTATCCTGTTTGATACACATGTCCCCCTTTTACCTTACTGGCTTGCACAGATTGATGATGATAATAGTAAACTGCTGCCCATGTTACCATCCCAACGTCCTTCAGTCGGAAAAAAAACACAAAAGGAAGCTAAATCGGCTAGTCGAGAAAGCGATCGAGACACTGAAACGGGACCATCCAAACCAAATGAGCGTACGTCGCTTTTAGGAAACCAGCAAGCGACGAAATCTTACATGGGTAGTGATAGGGCCTCTCAACAAATCAAGGATATTGAGGAGCGAAATCAATTGTCTGCCTATAGGCAATTTACAGAAATTGCACAACGGTTCTTTGGAAGAAGACAGACTAAGGATAGCGATGAGCCACCCGTTATTTTACCACCCGGTGTTAAGATACCTAAAAAAATTGTCACTCCACTCAAGGTTGAGCCCAAAGTATTTTTCGCAAACGAAAGAACCTATTTCTCCTGGATGCAGTTTGGTACCATGCTGTCAACTTTTTCATTAGCTTTGTTTAATAGCGGGGATGCTGTTGGTAAAATAAGTGGTGTTGTGTATACGTTGGTTGCACTTTCTACTTTGATCTACGGTGGTGGGCTCTACTATAGAAGAAGAGAATTAATTCGCGCCAGAGCTGCTGGTCCATATGAGGAAATTGTTGGTCCTACCGTTATTTGTCTCGCTTTGCTTCTGGCTGTTGGTTTAAACGCTTTTCTGAAAATTAATGTGAATGCACCTACATTATATTATTTTTATCAAAAGGAAGGGATGATGATTTAGTGTAGCTTTATCATTTTCATTTTTTTTAAGACCAAACATAGTAAGAAAAAAATAGTATGTATATTCACCATATTGCATTTTACGTAGCAGATTAAAATTATCCTCAGCACATATCATAACATAATTATTGCACATTTGTCATTTTTTTTTAAATAAGCGATACCTTAATGTTTTGATTAAAGTCTAATCTCTTATATCGTATCTAAAGACTTATTCGTATAATATGGTATCAAGTTTAATCTGGCCACATGGTAGATTTTTACTGTTACTTGTTGTGAAAAATAAAATAACGATGGACTCCAACAGCATTCGTTTGTACAAGTAGTAAAAGGTTAATTTTGTCTTGGAAATGAAGTATTGATAGTTCTCTATTGCTCTCGGTAAATGTTAAAACAGGGAATATAAGACAAGCTATTTTCAAATGGTACATATAGATTCTAGGCTCACTTTTTTGAACACAAACTTTAAGAACATAAGTTTGTAAATAGAGAGGGGATGGACATTCTGAGATTTGGATACTTTTTCAAATCTAAAAAAAAAAAACCGTCTTTTCCCGTATTCATGTTTTCACACAAAGAAATGCATTACCATCATGCAATATCAACTATCATAACGTGGCTTTATTCCGTGTGTATGACAGATTCACAAATGGGCATAAAAAGAAAACAAATAAAAAATCATATGCTCAGGCTGTGCAAACCGGCTGTTCCTTGAATGATTTATTTTATTCCCCCCCTTCCCCTTTTTCTTTTTTTCCTGTTCCTTTTATTGTAAATTATTTGTCAAGTGAACCGTTTTCAATTCATTCGCTTATAAATGGAGTCAACACAGAAAAGCTTTATACATGAAGTGAACAACACAGAAAGAATGTGGATACTTGCTTTAAAATCATCCATGCTTGAGCAGCAGCAAGGCATTTATTTTATCTCCAAGATGCCAACAGAGATCTTGTTCAGAATATTTGATTTTTTACCGATTTCACAGCTTTATCGTATTGGAAAGGTATCAGCACGATTTCGACAAGCTGTTCAAAACTATCGCCTATTTCAAGATATCACAGAACGAGCTTATCTTAGACCTGGTCCGGGAGAAAATGCCTATACACTCTGTTTAAAGTACAGTAAACAGATTTGTGAGCTCTGCGGATTTCTAAGTCGGCGTGATGCAGTGGGATCATCTATTTGCTTACCAATTATAATTGAATCAGATGATCTTGTTCTCAGCTTATGTCTACCATGTCGAAAAGCATACTATAAGGTGAATCCTGAACCAGCTCGACCGATACCAGAGAGACAGAGTGTATACATGGAGACCAACGAACGTCATTTACGGCACTATTCATTACCAATGTTCACCGCAATGATAGAGTACGCACTAACTCGACAAGACCTTGCAAAGTTAAATCACGCGATTCACGAGAATCCAGTACCGTCTGTACGTCACTATATTGAATCTGAGGTGGCTGAACTAGCACGGTCGATCCATGGAGGAGATGTGGGTATTTATCAGGAAATTGCAAGCTCTCTACTCCAGTACAGGAACAGCTCGTACCAGATAAAATCATGTTCAAGAGATCGCACCAGAAGAAGATTAGTGGTACAAAGAGCTCAAGAAAGGAATATAAAGTTTATTTCAGAATCTGGTGTCTTTATAGATTATGTGTTGTTTGGAAAGGGAGGCGTAAACGCTGCACTGGAGGATATGCAAAAATTAGACTGGCTATATAGACATGCATCGTTATTTTTAAATGCGGATAGCCACCTGCTGGTGAAAGCACATGAAAAGGATATTATCAAAGCCTGGATCATAGAACGTATTCAGCAAGATAACTTGACAGTCATTGGTTCTTTAGAATGCCCTAAATGTCTATGGGAGACCTTGGAGAAAGAACGGATACGGTTAATAAAGCAGAGTCACTCATTGACACCACATGTATAATTAGAATGGAGAGAATAGTGTACTAGTGTTTATCAATGCTGTATATTTCAAATTGAATTGATTTGTTCAGTGAGAGAGAAAGATCCTGTAACTTTCTTTTATAAATACAATCAATCAATAAAGCGTTGTAAATAGGAAAATAATGCAAACTTATATTTTAAAACTCAAACGTAAGCCACTTGCCTTTTTTTCCTTTTTTCAAAAAAAAAACACGGACAAACCTGTCTTTTTTTACTTGTCAAAACATGGAAAAAGAGGAATCTGCCACAAAGAAGCAAAAGCTTGAGGAAGCTGTTACAGAAGAGACTGAAGCAGCAGAACATGTTGAAACTGAACAAGAGACGATTCAATACACTGAAGAAGACTTGGTGTTGGGTAACGAATTTCTTGCTGCTATCGTTGCAGGCGATCTCGTAAGTTGTTGTATATTCTCTCTCTTTGACATAAACTGAAAGTGTAGTCATAGGAAAAATCCAAAGAAATTTTAGAAAAAGGTGCCGACCTTTGTTTCAGTGGCGACGAGTTGGGACGCACACCACTCCACTATGCAGCTGAGCACGGACATATGGAAATCGTAGAATGGTTATTATCGGAAAAGCATCCATACAACCTTACCGACAAAAAGGAGGTCACAGCTGGCGAGCTTGCCTTAAACAACAAACACACTGAAGTCTATACGCGCCTTGTGGATGAAGGTACACGAACCGAGGTATTAATCCGCGTCCTTAAACGTACCTTTGGCGACGACGACGATGAGGAGAGTAGAATCGCCAATGAAGCCTATCTCAGTCAAAAGTTACATTATGACGATAACAAGTTGATGGACGAAAATGACGATGCAGTGATGATGGGCTGGGAGGGTCCATTGATGGTTGAGCATGCTAAAGTGATGTGTCCCAAGAAGGGACTCAATGTCATCAATGTTGGCTTTGGCTTGGGTTTGATTGACACAGAGCTTCAAAAATATGAGCCCCAAAACCATTATATTATCGAGGCACATCCCGATGTTTATGCACACATGTTGGAATTGGGTTGGGATAAGAAGCCTGGCGTAAAGATATTGTTTGGGCGTTGGCAAGATATGGTGCCTCAGCTCGACATTGCATTTGATGGCGTATTCTTTGATACATACGGAGGTGAGAGTGGATAGTGAGAGGTGTAAATATGAATAACATTAACGATGATGATATATTCCAGAGTTTTATGATGATTTGCGTGCATTCCATGAATGCGTTCCTAATATGCTGAATAGCGATGGTATTTACACTTGGTTCAACGGGCTTGGCGCAACCAATCAATTCTTCCAGGACATTTACTGCAATGTGTCCGAGATCGATTTGCGTGAATTTGGACTGAGCACCGAATACATTGAGATGCCCATTTCCACGTGGGCTGAGGATGGTGTTTGGGACGGTGTTAGACAAAAGTACTGGGTTTTAGACACATATAAACTTCCCATTTGTAAATTCTTGGATCAATAAAATAATACATTTTTTTTATATAAAAAGGAAAGCAGTTTTAATTTATAATAATGAAAATAATATAAAAGAGGTGATTGATTTAAGCAATGAGTTCAACAACACCACCGGCTTCCTTGATCTTCTTCTCAGCGAGACGAGAGACGAAACGGGTACGGACGATGACGGGTTGAGAGATCTTACCCTTGGCCAAGACCTTACCGTAACCCTATTATAACATGATTTAGTGCCATTCCACCCCATTATTCTACCAATAAAGAACTTACATTTTGGAGAGCATCAATAACAGGGACCTTTTCAGTGTTCTTGTACTGCTCACGAACACCTTCACCAGCAAGAGTCCAGAGCTTGTCGATGTTGACAACGGGACGCCAGTTGGGGTTGTTCTTCAAGTGGAAGTGACGCATACCGACCTTACCAAAGTAACCAGGATGGTACTTATCCATGTTGATACGGTGGTGGTGCTGACCACCAGCAAGACCACGACCACCAGGATGCTTTCTGTGCTTGCCAACACGACCGTGACCGGCGGAGACGTGTCCACGCTTCTTTCTGTTGTGGTGAAGTCTGGTAGGCTAAAATATACAGTATCAAGGTGAGTTACTATTGCTTAATCTAGTTAAAAGGAAAAGATTGAGCGTTGGTCTCGAGAGTGATTGATTTGTATAAAATGTAGAATTGAGAGGGTGCATTTATGGTTTATTGTATCCTCAACATCCATCCATCCATCCATTCATCTATTTTGTACATCCATCCACAATATAAACAATCAACCATCGTTATATGCGAGTAATGCAATCGCTCTTGATCATCCATCTCAATCTCTTCCTTTTTAATGCTACATGGCGACACTCACCATTTCGGTAAAAGAGAAGGAGTATACTTTCTGTGTGGGCTGAAGCCTAATTTCTCGCCACTGTCTTCCAAAATATATTTGATGACGTCACTTTTTTTTTAAAAATTTACACACACACACACACACACACCAACAGATATGTGTGTCACGATATGAATTGGTATCTACAATGCCTTTACTTAACAATACCTTTACTCTGAGGAATATAAATAATACTAGTAACACAAAGCTTAAATATAAATGTCTTTGTGCTGCTTGAAACTAAAGCCATAATGTAATTATGGCGAGATAAAGCCTTGTTCAGCTATTCTACAGAAAATGTCTGTCTATACTCATATATTTCTCACTTCTCGATTGCTACGATATAAGTTTGTATTTATGCTAACAGGTTTTGTAAGAAAAGGATTCTATTCCGTATTTATAGCATGAATACGACCCTACATGGCTCAAAATGCCAATATGGAGAAACGCTTGGTTGAATTAGTGACGATTTTTTGCTGATTTCTAGGAAGATAGGCTGCCTTCTTGAATATGGCGTTGCCATGACTGTCTGTTTGCATTAAAAAGGTGGAAATATCTCTCTCTCTTTCGTGGTGCGAGAGCAGCAGACAGGAAAAAAACGGACTTTGAAATAAAGATTTACTTTAGAGACTCCATACACTAGATCTCTGATTTCCCCCTCTTATTATTCCTATTCACAATGGTACGTATCTGCATCCATCCATCCATCCATCTGTCCGTTCATCCATTCATCATAATCTCTAACATTCTGTTTCTTTTAAAACATAGGCTAAGCGCACTAAGAAAGGTATTCTATCATTTTTTTTTCGAAAATACTCAACAACCAACAGCAGCAACATTGCCAATTCAACATGAAAGGAAATAGCATGCTTATATATATATATGTACTCTTTTTTAATTTAAAATAGTCGGAATCACTGGTAAATACGGTACTCGTTATGGTGCCTCTCTCAGAAAGACCGTAAAGAAGATGGAAATCACCCAGCACTCCAAGTACACCTGTACTTTCTGCGGTAAGGACGCCGTCAAGCGTACCGCCGTTGGTATCTGGAAGTGCAAGGGTTGTAGAAAGGTCATGGCCGGTGGTGCTTACACCGTCTCGTAAGTTGATATTATAAATCTATATGGTGTGCGTTTCATTGACTGTTTTTAATAGTACCACTGCTGCTGCCACTGTTCGCTCCACTGTCCGTCGTCTCCGTGAATTGGCTGAAATCTAAGCGGCAATTTTTTGTTTTTTTTAAATAATCAAATAAAGAGAAAATTGGACGAACAAGAAAAAACACATAAATATAATATTTTTCATTGAAGGGGAGGGATCTCAATTAAATATCGCGTTTAAGAATCCTAAAGGTTCTAATTATGCGAAAATAAAACTTTAATTTTATGCCGTGATTATACCTGTTGTTTATTTATGCATTTATGATTTGTACTTATGAGCGTGATATGCTGTCTTGAGCCTCTGGGGTAAACAGCCCACGTCCAGACAAGAGGTCAACCATAGAGCGGTGAGGCATCCACCAAGCTTCAAAGGGCTTACGGTTCTTCATATCCGTCTTGTTCACTACCTCCGTTACAGGCTGATAAGTCACAAATGCACCTGAAAGACCTACGACAGCAGCAGATGTCGTATCAGTTGTGAGACTACTCAAGTTTCCTGCGTTGAGTGCGGCAGATGTGTGTTTTTCAAAGAAATCAACCGAGCATTTGGCAAGACGAATAGAGCGAATTCGATCCATAGGCGTGGGATTGACACCCTGTTGTATATGTCCCAGAACAGCGGTACGTGAGTCAAATAGAGCATGTCCCTCGTCCTTGAGAATATCAGAAATAACCTGCGTTGTGTACGTCTTGCTAGCCGATTCATTTCGAAGGATGATTCTACCCTCAGAGGTATCTGCTGCATCATCCAAATACATTGCCATCAAATGGCGAGAGTCAGACTGCAGTCGTGCGAGGTTGACGCCCTCTTCTGGGATATAGATTGTGCTAGCCCCGCTGGCCAAACCAGCCTCAACAGCCAGGTAACCCGAACGACCACCCTGAACTTCGACGACAAACACACGACGACGAGAGGAACGAGCAGATTGAACAATGGCATCACATGCTTCAACAATCGCATTCAAAGCTGTATCAGATCCAAGAGAAAAGTCGGTTCCAGGTACATTGTTGGAGACGGTGGCCGGGATCAATGCAATGGGAATACAAATGGATGGATATTTGGCTCGTGCCTCTTCCAACTTGATCACTGAATCAAATGCTTCAAATCCACCAATGACCAATAGTGATTGGATATTGTGCTTTTGAAGTTGGTAAGCAACCATGCCCATGTCAACAGATTCACCAGGTACGGCACGGTTTGTTCCTAATTCTGAACCACCAAGCGGATTCCAACCATCAACACCAATCCATGTCAACTCTTCTATCGACCCCTTTATCAATCCTGGGAAACCGTTATTGATGGCAAAGGGTTTATGACCACGATTAAGAGCATATCTTACGGCTGCACGGGTGGCAGCATTCATACCACCGGCAGGAGCACCAACGTGTATAATACCAATGTTAAGACGTAGATGTTTTGGTAAAAGCATTGTATCATCATCTACAATGGTAGTGGCATGGTAAGTTTCAAATTCTTCGGAGAACTGGGGGTCACGAAGCTCAATGGCACGAGCAAAGTTCTTTTCACTAATAGCTTTTGCAACCTCATGTGTCATCTCAACAGCCTTCATCAAAGGTACACAAGTAACGATGTTGTCTCTCATACCAATCATAGGGGAAGGAGTATCAGGTGTTGAGCGGAGTACAGCCTCTACAGCTTCAACACCTTGGATGGTTGCAAGGATACGGTCAAAGGAAGCAGGAGAGCCACCGCGCTGAGTATGACCTAGGGTAGTGACACGTGTATCAAGACCAATTTGATCAGCCAATACCTGCTTTACGTCCTCTGCCTTGATAGGCTTCAAATGCTTATCCAAGGCTCCCTCTGCTACAATCACCACAGTCTTACGCTTGCCCAATTCACGATGTCTGGTAGCGACATTACACAAAACCTCTTTCCAATCATCTTCAACTGGTGGTCTCTCAGGAATAAAGACAAAATCTGCACCAGTCGCTATTCCTGCCATCAGCGCAAGCCAACCACAATGACGACCCATCACTTCAATCACAAAGGCACGAGAGTGAGACATGGCGGTAGTACCAATAGAATCAACTGATTCACAGATACGGTGCAAAGATGTGACCGCACCAATGGTAATATCTGTACATGACATGTCATTATCGATCGACCCAACCAATCCAACAATAGTTAAATGCTGGTACTTTTCTGATTCCTGTTGAGTAATGCGGTTCTCTCTCAAGAGCTGTTTATTTAGACCGCCCCATTCCGAGCGAAACACATCGGCTCCTGTTAATGAACCATCACCACCACAGACAATCAATGAATCGATACCCGCTTTGATAAGGTTTTCGGCGGCTCGAAGACGCCCCTCTCTTGTCTTGAAGGGCATGCAACGTGCAGTACCAATACTAGTGCCTCCCTACACAGGAATCGTTGAGTGAAAACTTTGTAACTGAAATAAAATGTCTCTCTTACCACAGCCAAGTATCCTCGAACGCTTTTCCAATCCATCTTTTTGATGGTTCCATCAACCAATCCTATTTATTATAATTGATATTTTTTTTTAAAAAAAAGAGTAACTCGGGAATTCTCTTTACAACATACCTTGATATCCTTCATAAACACCATAAATCTCACATCCTTTCGAAATACCATAACGTACCACCGCACGTACACATGCATTCATACCAGGTGCATCACCACCTGACGTGAGCACACCGATTTTCTTTCCGTTGCTGACAGCCTCTTCTTGCGAGTGTATGTCCAATACATGTGGATAAGCCGGCTTATTCGTAAAAATGACAGTATTGTTCAAAGGATCCAAAGTATACAATTCGAGTAACTGGAATGTACCACTAAATGATTTTATCGATTTATCTTGATAAGGATGGCCTAATGTATCCAACTGAGCTTTAATAGACTAATGTATTGCATAAGTAAACTAAGAAAAAAAAAACCTTTTTTTTATCTTACCGTTATGTCATGGGCAGTTAAAGATAATGCAGAATCATTCAACGAGAAATTCTCGCTTGGTTTCTCACGAGGAATAGATAACGGATTCAAAAGTAAATGTATGACAATATCGGTTGTCATAACATGCTGGTTAGAGGAGAGCTTTAACCACACTTCATTTTCGGATGATGATTTTATACTCTTGAAACCAAGGCATTCATAAAAGTGCTTTGTGCGATCAAATACTGCACTTGTGTTTGCGGTGTAAACGATATGAGAAAGTCCACACGCCATTTTATCGGGGAAAGAAAAAGAAAAGAAAGAAAAAGGGAAAATCTCGAGAAATAAATAAATGCTGTAACATGATGCTAATTTCAATAGATGTCATTTGTAGATGAAAGAACTCGAATGCTCGTGATCGCTCTTGCGTTTGTGCTACAAAGATATTCCCGCGAGATACCATGCAGATTAACGTTTTCCTTCCCTTTTTTTCCTATATCCTGAATTTTTGATAGATGATACTAAAAAAAACATTGGGTACGTGTACATAGAAGATATGTAGATAGAACTTATTGAATGAAGAAGACTTGTCATTTAAATATATATGTATAAGCGTATTATGTAATATTCCAATTTGAGTTACCATGGCACAGGAACTTCAAATAGCTATTTTTTATTAGGATAATGACATGAATAAAGCTCATGAAATAGATGTAAGCAATTTTTATCGGACAGCAATGGATAATTCTCGTCAAAGTAATATGAAACGTTATGTTTACAAAACGATACCGTCTTTAAAATTGTCTATCTAACATAATCTCAATTCGTGGCTGAGTACAAACAAAAGTAACTGCAATTCGGAAAATGATCAACTAATTAATAATATAGTAAATATCATGCCTTTACCTTAATTGTGTCTGGTCTGAAATAATAAACTAGTTTGACAGCTCAAGAACAAGTAGTGTATAGAGACGTTTTTTGCCTCATCACCAAGATACACGCTGACCTACCCAGTCATCTTTTTGTCACTTTCCCTACGTAAAAGCTATGATAGGAGAAATCGATCTAAAGAAAAAACGAGAGAAGTCATATCAGCTATCAAAGGGAAGACATCAAGGGAGACCATATCATAGAGGTACCCCAGGGTGAGTCAGACATTTCTTTGACAGTGGTTGAAAAAGCTATCTCTTAATTTGCTTGCGGGCGATATATCGCCCTCAAGGGAGTTTGAAGCTTTCTGAATAACCACTGTTTTAGATCCTAGTGTAAATTCAAATAATTTTCTTCGTATGATTCCCCTCCCCAAACTACTATATGACAGTATCAATATGGTAATTGTTTGACAGCACTTGATTATCCGTTCTATGACGTTTTAAGATGGATTTAACTTGTCCGTACTTTATTTTCATAACAAGCCCATTTTGATCAAGATACCTGGTAATAAAGTTACATCATTTTCAGTTGGTATAGCCGATGCCGGTAACTATGATGATACCGATTCCCTCAATGAACTACTTCAAGTTACTACAGAGTATCTCCAATTTCTCAGTCCCCTAGTCCCCCTAATTTCCTTCGGTCGAAATTAAACCTAAAGATTGGCTCTGTTGTTATGTTGTTACGCAACTTGAATGTTCAAGTTGGACTCTGTTATGGGACCAGGCTGTTAGTTAGCGAAATTGGTGCTTATACTCTTCAAGTATTCATTGATAACTCTACAAATCCTGGTGATATCAACATCGTGCACTGTATTCCTAGAATTACTTTGTCTACTCTCGAAGGTGAGCTTCACTAGAAAACAGTTCCCGATTAGAATGTGCTTTGCAGTGACTTCAAATAAGTTACAGGGTTTGTCTCTTACTAGAGCTGGGATTGATCTTAGATATCTCACTTTTACACACGGGCAGTTACACTTTTTTATCGTAATGTTTTAATTCTCTGGTTATTGACCGTAATTTAGTTTCTCCCACTTCGAATTCAATGGCAGGAATTAATTTTACAGTAGCTTCTAACAATGGAAATAATAAATGATAGTTGAATACCATTTCCAACTTATTAATTTGCTTTTGTTTTTTTAACATATTCATTATTCCTACAATAGCCTCAGTTTGATGCGGTCCTTTATTAAATATCTAAACTTACATTATTTCTACAACTTTAAACACAAATTTCATGAAGCTGCCATCCTTCTTGTACACCATAAGAGCCTTTTGACCAAATATTCTTCAACTTCATCAGAACCTCCTAGCTCCTATTTGACAAGTATTATATTTTCACTTTAGATAAATAAAATGTGTTTCAAACAGCTACTATTGTATCAAACAGTGCATCATATTCTTCATTTTCTGCTGTGAAATGATATTATTAATTAACTAACACCGGGGCAAATAGGTACAGTTGAACTTGAACCGAAAATAAAATTTAACTGGATTGTACGGTTCCCGGTTGAACTTGGACTCATCTCTGAGATTGGAGCACGAAAAAAGCTGGTTTTCGGTCGAATTTGAACGGGTTTCTACTTAGGATATTGTTACATGCACTACACTTTTCACTACAAATCAAATTAGAGTGATGTCTTTCAAAAAAAAATAAAGGGTCCAACATGACCATGGTATTGTTATTACCTTTTGCAAAGAGCAAAAACGACGTGAACATCAATATAGTAGAATCCACTATTCTCCTTCCGTTCATGAAGCCATTTTCATTGTTGTAACAAATAAAAGACCTGCACCATGAAGAATGGTGATTAACTACTGATAATAATTAAGAATAAAATTAAGTATAACTATGAGTGTGTGTTACCAAAGATAATTTACCATATTTTGAGAGAACTGGTATCATTTTGACGGACAGTAAAGAGATAAGTTTTTATAGATCATAATAAAGTAAGAGATAGAGATAGAGAGATAAATAAATAAAAACAATTTTCTCCGTCTTTTATTGTTTACCCTGTACAATCAAACTGAGCCACATAATCTTTCTTTTGATAAATAACAATCAAACCATCGTTCTCTCCTTACTATTAATGAACAGTTGCCTCTTTTGTAAATGGCAACAACATGCTCTATAGTAATTATTCTCATTTCCTACCAATCAGTGACCCAGTATTATGATCATTTGAAGCTTAAGTATGGGACTTACCGTATCCTAGTGTATCATTATTATTATTTGATGTAAAAAGAGAGAGCGTATACTACCAACACAGCGAATGATAAAACCATGATCCTTCTTGGGTGAAATAAAAAAAATGCATGTAAGCAAATTTGGGCTTACATATTGTACATTGACGTTACTTTGATTTAGTTTGTAGTGAAAAGTGCAGTGCATGTAATCATATCCTTGGTTAGCATCTTTAGATGAAACTATCAATAAAAGAAAAGCAAGCTTGAGGAGTAATGATAAAAATAAGTTAAAGAAGCAAAAGTCTGGTGGTAAAGTAAATATAAATACTCTGGCAGGTACCTCTGTTTCTCACGCTCAAACGTATCAAGGTGGTGCTAATGATAAGAACGACTTTGGACTCTTCTGGCGTCAAATAGAGTCAAATTCTTATAAAGAAACTGGTTATACTGAATCATATATCGATTGGGTAGAATTATCTTTCTCAGACCGCTAGTAACAGTGAAAATCTAACCGAAAAAAATATTGATAGCACACTACAAATAATTCATGGCTACCTCCTTCTAGCGAACATTCAAAACCCTAAGCAAGTCGATTCGAAGATGGCATCCCTTAAGCATCTCATTAAATATTGGAAGCTGTTGAAACTTAATGAGTGTAGTTAAATAGAGTTCCATTTTATTTCTCTCAATGATTTATCCATTATCAACCTATATGTTACTTTGGACTTTTATAATACCCCTTTGTTCAGATGCATAATTTACAAACTCATATTATAAACGCCATTAGCTCACAATATACCCTTTTTCATGCATTTTTCATACCTTTTTTACACGTATAGTTTACAAAGGTATTTGTGCCTGAGACCAGCACCAGCTCAGAGACTTCGAATAGGAGTAGTAAAAAACATTTAAATGATTTTATTCGTAAATAAAGCAGCACTTATAAAGATGATGAAGAGAAACGTTTGCAAGGTACTAAAAAGGTATTACTAGCTGAAGTTGTGGCACCTTCAAACAGAGGAATTATCATCACTATAATTGGGGCGATATGTGAGAAAGGAGTTAACCTTGCACAAGCCAAAGACTGCTCAGAAGAAAAGCGCTTCTAATACAAAGAGAAAGAGATATGATGGTGGAGCAGCTGAAGTACCGAAGGTAAATGCAAGAATTGGTACGCAAAGCGAGCACCCGATGCAATTTATCAGTAATGTTATGGATACATTTAACGAGCATGGAATGTTTGGTCGATATCTTATTTTAGATTACGCCGTTATACACAAGTTTCCCTGCTGTCCAAGAACTCATTGAAAGTCGCGGATACAAAGCTGTTTACTTGTCTCCTTACTCACGTTTCGTAAATCTAACTAAATTTTTTAGTCGAAAGTCAAAGCTAGCGTAAAGAGAGAAGACTGTCTTACTGCAGCAGATAATTTGAGCGCTAGAGTTATTGACTGGGTTAAGCATTCTGCTTCATTTTTTGATAGGTGTTTGGCTATTGAGCCAATGCTTTAGTAAATTATGTTATAAACAAAAAAAATCAGAGGCGCAAATTGTTTGGGGAAAACCAATAAAGTGAAAATCGCAAAGGTGTTTGTCGTTTTATTAATTCCGAATGTGAAGTGAAAGAAAAATGTCCAATCATCTCTACTATTATGCATTTTCGTGTTTTCTATAAGAGATGTTTTCCATCTTCATGAAAGATGTTCATTTTTGTGAATAATAGTTATTATAAAATTTCAAAAAGTTGGTCAGCTTATTTTCAAAAAGCTGGACAATTTAGCCTCATACAAGTGTGCACAGTTTTTCTCAAAAAAGTGGGCCGCGTTTTCAAAAAGTCGGTAAATTGAGAGTGGAAGCACAGTACACTGAAATTAACACGTTTTGATTCTATAATTATTCTAACCCAAAAGGCGTGAGTTCATCGCCACTTCCCATCAAGATTGGTTTGTTACACGGGCTCAGCCCATTTTAAGTCCAGAAAAAAAACAACTAAACCCATTTGCCACAACAGACACACAGGTGTATCACCTCTTATGAACAAATGAATGGGATATTTAGTCAATGATCATCACAGGTACCATATAAAATGAGAGAGATAGGGTACAGAGGTTATTTTAGATTAAAGTAACATTTCATAGTATTCTTCATGATACAGGTGATAGAATCAATTAAGTTTAGTAAGATGATCGTTTGGGAAATAAATAGACAAAAGGAAAAGCTCTTTTTTTTAAAAAAAAAACAAACATAGCGATTTTTTGGTAGTTTATGATAGTAGTGCGTCAAGTTTTTAATCTATTTAATAAGATGAAATGTCAATAAAATATTTATAAAACTTGTTTAGAAGAGAATATAACGCTAAAAGTAGTTTTGTTATTAAGTTATTGCAAGGATGAAAACAAAAGAAGAAAAAACAATGCACCTCACGGAAACGCATATTTGTATATCCTGATTTTTGTTTTAAGTATCACACTCAAAAAAAAAGAGTTTGGTGTAACTTGTGTAACGAAATTTCAATTTAATAACTTGGTGGTTTTTTTTATGACCTTTTCTCTCTCTTTCTCTTTTTCTTTTATTATTGGAGCGATCACCCCATACAATTATTTGCTTGTTTATTAACTAAAATAAACAAAAAAGCCAACGAATGACAAAAACACATAATGAAAACCCTGCTTATGATATCATTTTGTCTATAGGTGGGTAATAGACATCAACGACTTTGGATTCAAAATTAGTCTAATCTATTTCTCGATTTTTATTTTTATTTTTATTTTTATTTTAAGATTTTGGAACAACCTATTCAGGATGTTGTTTTCAACAGCTACCAAGTGATACCAATCATAAAACTGAAATGATATCCATATGGTAAAAGCCACTTTTATTAAACTTTTTGTATATGTATACTCAAGTGTGTGAGAAAAATGAAGCTAATATCTCTCCCCTTTCCCCCACTTTTTCTTAAACAGGCCAAAAATGGGAAATTCTAATTCAGCAAAGGTACCAACCGAACTTCTTTATACCAACAAAGGCGTCATATGGGGATATCGGGCACGTCATTATAAGCAACAGCATCAAGCTGAGACCAAATTAATCTCCAATTTTAAAAATCAGTACAAAGATCCAAAAACAATCGACTTTACAGCAGATTATTTAAAGGGTCTTACAGAACACGTATTTACAACGATCGCAAAGACGACAAAAAAGGAGGGTCCCTGGAATCCATTGTATTGTATACTGATACCGGCAGTTGCAGATGATGAAGCAAGGTCACGAATGAGACAGGCAGTATACAAGGCCGGGTTGACTGACAACACTAATCTTATCTTGGCGCCGGAACCAGAGGCTGTTGCCGTTTTTTGTTTAAAGAATCGGAAGGAAATGAACTTACAGGTCGATGAAACGCTATTGATATGTAATGCAGGTGGAGGTATCATTGATCTGAGCATATATAAAATTGTGTCTTCCGGTGGTGGCAAAGATCAGCGTTTTCAATTGGAGGAGGTCTGTTTAGGTTTTGGTGGATCATGCGGGGCCACTCTTATAGATGAAAATATGAGAAAATATATTCAATCCATTTTTGAGAAGGAGAAAAAGACAATTACTGAGGATGCGCTTGATTTTATGATGTTGGAGTTTATACATGGAGTCAAGGTAATATTTCAAAAAGGGGGGAAAAGAAAAGTAGTTATTCACTGTATAGAAGGGCAGCGGAAACTGATCAATACCTCTTTTTTTTAACTCTTCTCTTTTAATCTGATGACAAAATCTCAACATCATCAACACCAATACATATACATACACACGCACAGCCACATGTAGAGCTTGAAGATGAAAAGAAAGAGAGCAATGGACATAATAAAGGCGTGATTGCACTTCATCCATCATTGTACGATTGTAATTTCAAGCACGAAAATGTAATAGTGGGAGACGGTATAATGGAGATTGATATGAAGATGATTTCCAACAAGATCTTTAGCCCAGTTATTTCAAAAGTGATTGAACTGATAGAGCGCCAAATTGACCAACATACCAATATCGACCACATGGTTCTTACTGGTGGATTCAGTCAGTCAGGCTACTTTTCTAAAGCCATCAATTTAAAATTCAAAAGCCAGGTTAAAAGTATACGTAGTTTCCAGGATAGTGAAAACATTGCCATGAAGGGTGCAGTCATGTACGGTCTTCATCCAGATAGTATTTCAAAGCGAACGTTACGATGGACATACGGCATTAAAAGTGAAATGTTATTCGATAAGTCGTTTCATTTACCAGAAGGCAAAGGTTATGTCAATTGGTCACGTCGTAAAAACAGACAGGAATCTGCTTCTGAGCCTGTTGTTGGGAAATACGAGACGTCGTTTCCACCAGCCAACTTTGTTGCAGGTAAATGGAAGATCGGAAAAAAAATAGTAAATTAAGGTAATATTATAGGCTAATCTATATATGTTCACTAGAAATTTTTGCTTTTGATGAAGAAATCATTTGCGGCAAGGAAAAAACTGATGAAAAAGATATATCATTCAAACTGGACGATCCTCGATGTAGCCGTGTTGCCAAGTTTGATATACCCTTTCCTGCTGATCTAAAAGTGCCTGCAAACAAGGACGAAAAATTCAAATATGAGGTCCAGGCTTTCCTGGTACAAGCTGAACTTAAAATCATTATTTTAATTGATGGTTATATTGGCGAGTTTGTGTCCATTTTTACTGATGACAAAGTGGCACCGACCTTTGATTATAAAAGTGGATGGAGAAAAAATGGTGTCGAGTAGTAATAGTCAATATTTTATGTCCTAAATAAAATTATATCAAATTGATTCAACTATATTACTTTTATAAACTGCCATAGATTGCTGTCAAGAACGCAAGAGAAGACAATTAAAATCGTCGCACGAGCATTATGGTGCTTAGAAAAAAAGGGGAAGAGAGAGAAAGACCATCTGGCCATTTTGATTTAAAAATAGTATAACTTAAAAATGGAAAAGATGCTCAGCAGCACTCTCTGTGAGACGAATGGCTAAAGTCATTTTGAGTAGTAAAATACAGAAACATAAATGGCAATTCGGTAAGACATTGTAGCATAATTTATTCTCTCTTAATTCATTTAAGATCAAATATGAATAAAAAGGAGGGGAAGCTTCGCTATCGACGTGAGAACAATGGTAATGATTTTGCGTTTGTAAATAGTGACAAAAAAAAAAGTGATGGTGTACTTGGTGTCACCTGATTGTTGTTAAATATTTGGCCACTCAATTATATAAGATGGGCTAAATTATAAAAGCGCCCCATGCAATAATACAGCCTTCCCCCCCTCTCTCTTTCTCTTTATAGATCAGTATTTACTTTGCAAAGGCTGCATTTCATCCCCTCACTCTTAGCCTTTAAAGGGCTTTTGTTACCATTTCTGGTAGAATATATTTATGAGTTTAATCGACAACAATTTTAAAAACAATGAATCGGTACTCACCTTTTTCACACAGTGATCTATTGCTTCTATTCGTTTTGTCATACAACCGCCTGAAAGAACTCTTGCATTGATATGTGAAAATCCTGTTTCCAGTGAAACCGAGAGTTTTTATCATCATCTCTTGAAACCATCCAAGGCTATTTATACAAGCGTACATACTTGTATACACAAATCAATCAAGTTTGGGGATAAGCAGAAGCACTTTGATTGGATCACAGCAATTTGGCGCTGCTGCTCCACACCAGTTTTATTTTTCAAACTCACCTCAGTGCAACTCTCTCAATCAACAGCACAACACACAGATACGCATGTTCTTCTTCGATGTACTATTGAAAGAAAAAAGCTTTTCTATCCAAGACTTTATTGGTGCCATCTGAATTTATTTCTTTTCCTTTTTTTTTAAAAAAAACACATTCGCGTTGCACAAGAGTTGTAATGTGGCTCAATAAGATTCACATAAGATTATTTGATTTCCATCCATTGAGCCAGTATTTCATAAATTACTTGTACTCATAAACGCATTACTTCTTTTTTCTGCACTTTCTTCATTCAATCACTATAAAGGGATAGAAAGAGAGTAGGAAAGAAAGAAAAAGAAAACAAGATATATTATTTAAGGGGATGGTTTGATTCGAGATGATGTAAACTCGTGGTATTCCAAGCCCTGTCATACAATAAAACTCATATGGTTGTACTTGATTATTTTTTTTTATTTTACTTCCTTTTTTTTTATCCATTATTCTTTTTTCTTCTTCTTTTTCCTTTACTTTATTTATATATAAAGAAAAAGGTACCATTGTTTTCAAAGAATATACCATGTTACTTGAATCAATTAACTGATGGACTCCACCTTTTAGCACTTCTTTTAGTTTATATTATGTCAGATGGACAGACACCTGCCTTTGTGATAGGCATAGGTACAGCTGGATCTTCTTGTTATCATCCTCTTTTTACTAACTAATCGCTCGTTGTATAAATAGATTTTGGTACAACTTTTACGGGTGCCTGTTATGCGCTCGTCTCTGATAGTACTGAGCAGCTAAACATTATACCCATTACAAACTGGTAAGAAAAATACAGAGAGAGAGAGAGAGAGAGAGAGAGAGAAAGAGAAAGAAATGCATGGCTTTTTTTTTTTATTCTCCTATATATTTATCTTTTTTCTTTTTTTTGTTCTACAAAAAAAAGGCCAAACCAAGGAATGGATCCCTATCCAAAGACACCTACCGTCTCCATTTACAAAAAGACAGAGGATAATGCTTTTTCGTTATCAGCTTATGGAAAAGCAGCAGCAAAAACAAATAAAGTCAAAGAAAACACGGTTCGCCTATCGCGATTTAAGCTGTTGCTGGATCCCGAATCCGGCGTTGAAAACTACCTTTCTGATGAGCTTCCTCTAGATAGACTCATTGCAGATTATTTGAAAAAGGTGGTTTCTTTGGTAAAGAAGGATATTCAAAGAAAATACCCACAATTCACAAGATCAGATGATTCGTTCCGCTACTGTTTGACCATACCCGCCATGTGGGACGATGCTGCAAAGTCCATCATGCGTGAAGCTGCAATTAGGGCAGGTATAATCACCCCAGAAGATCCACCCGAGAAACTCATCCTGACAAGTGAACCCGAAGCTGCAGCACTCGATTGTGAGCAGACTAAAACAGAGGGCTCACTGGAAGACGAAGACGTCATCTTTATTTGTGATGCAGGTGGTGGTACAATCGATTTAACTGTGTATAAGGTCCATTATAAGGAAAATAAGGAAAAGTACTTTGAGGAATTGACGAGGGGTCAAGGTAAATCGTGTGGCTCCAGTTATATCGATGACCTTGCAAGATTATGGTTCAAGGGCCATCTGGAAAATCTGTTAGGTGCCGGTTCTATCAAGAGTTATGAGCTTGATGATATGACACTTCAGTTTAGTACAGAGCAAAAGGTAAACTTTACTTGCTATTATTTATTTGTGTATTTATGTATTTATTTTGCTATATCAATTTGATATTAGATTAATTTTGGTAGCGAAGATATTGATGAAGATAAGGATTCTGATGCTAATGACAGCGACGACGACGACGACGAAGACAAAGATGATGATAGTAACAACATAATTGTGCCTCTACCAAATTCGCTTGTAAACAGAATGAAGGATGAAAACGAAATCGCTGAAAATAACTATATTGACCAGGGTCAATTCAAAATCACCAAGGATGATATGAAGAAATTTTTGTTTGATCCTATTGTAAATGAAGTCTTGGCCTTAATTGATGGTCAATTACAGCGTATCCCTGAAATTAGTCCCGATAAAATCAAGCTTTTCCTCGTTGGTGGTTTCGGTCAGTCAAAATATCTTGAAAAGAGAATGCGAGAAGAGTTTGTCAACACTCATCGTGTAAAGATGATGTTTGTTCCACTCGACGGTGGTTTGTCCATTGCAAGAGGTGCCGTTCTTTATGGTTTGAATCCAGCAGTCATCACACATCGTGTTTCTAGACGTTCCTATGGTGTGCGCTGTAACCGAAGCTTCAGGGACGGTATCGATAAGCCCGAATACCTTATTATTGGCAGAGATGGTAAAAAGAGATGCAAGAATCGCATGGATTTCTTTGTAAAAAAGAATGTACAAATCGAGAGCAGCTATGTTGTTGAAAGAGATTACTACGCATTTTACCCTGACAATCCCAATTCGGTACTCTACGCCTATGACGTAGACGGCGAGCCTCCAGACTATGTGACACATGAAGGCATCAAGAAGGTTTCCAAGCTGAATATCATCATGCCTACCATTCCAGGAAAGAAGCAGAACGAAAAGATCAAGTACAAGACAAAAATTTACTTGGGTCTCACCGAGATCAAGTTTGAGGTTGAAATTTGTGGCAAAACACAAATATATCGTGCAAATCTTGACGAAAATGAGGATGGTGGCATCATTCAACCAAAGCCAAACAAGAAGCGTAGATCACCCGGCTTTGACAATATCATTCTCCACTTCCAGGACCAAGGCTATAAAAGGACGGATCGCTATAAGGATCGTGCTCAGGTTGCTTCCGAAATCATACAAAAGCCAAAGGCGCCATCTGGTACCATCAAGAAAAAACCTAAACAAATAAGGGACAAACTGAAAGTAAATCATACCGAAAACAGTGCTACACAACCAAGCAGTTCCACATCTCAGTACCTGATGTACCCCGCAGCTGGTACTGGTGGTAAACCTGAATTACCTTCATAATATACACCTCCATACATGTATATATTATAATACATAAAATAAACTAGCCTATTAAAAAAAATGAGAGAGAAAGAGAGAGAGAGAGAGAGAGATACCGTATTGACTCAACTAATAGTAAAGCAATGAACAGAACCATCCCAGCGTTTTAATGTAATAATAAAAAGCATTTAAATCTTGAAAAACGAGTCAAATGTATCTCACAAGAGCATGATGCCTTTAAATACATTTGCGTATTGTGTTTTTCAAAAAATTGAGAAAAAATTCCAAATGAATAAGAAAAGCTATTCTAATTAATGAGAAAAAGCTGGTGAGAAAGAAAATGGGATAAGGGAGGTTAGGCTTTTATAATTAACCCACATCCGAAAAACAGACATTTTGTTCCTTAATAGCCCTTAATTGGCCTCAAAAGGTGTATATGATCTCAAAAAAAACGTTAATGAGGCTCGTTAATGGTTGGTGAGACTACACTAAAAGCGTGACATATAAATAACACTATAAAAAATTAAATTGTTTTGGATTCATTTCTATTTTTTTTATTTTGGTCTCTACTGATGAACTTTTCCAAATCTTGGTATCTAC
>VCJJ01001713.1:0-13599 GCA_024139415.1 Backusella tarrabulga
GGAGTTCGGTGGTTCACATTTGTGAATCAGAGGTGAATAATGTGAATTTCAAAAATGATACATTATTTTATGCTATTCCCTTCACTCTCCGATGTTTTATTTATCTCATGTCAAGTAGTTTGTACAACCGCCTCTAATCGGTACTATTATTCTAAAAAGCAGATTTGTCTTTTAAAGTTTTTTAGTTACGGAAGAATAATAGAAAAACGGCGCTTTTTGCGATTTTGATACTCATTTCTTAACTACTTGCCCTTAATACAGATATCACTGTGGCGTGATCAGATTAGATATCACAAATTTTTCTTTTTTTAAATCCATACTGTAACCACTGAAAGAAAATTGTGTAATGAAACGCGTCATCTCATAATTTGTAGTTCATGCATATATTAGAAAGAAGTGTTTCATAAAAAGTGCCTACAAATATGCTTTGTATGCATTTTCTTTTATACTTTACTTCAACATAAAGAGTAAAAAAATAAATTTTGCTTTCTACGAATGTAAGTATGCCATTTTTTTCTTCCTTTTACATATAAAAAAAACATGATTTGGAGGGATCCAATTATTTTTATAGTTATTTATGTTTTTATATTTTGTCATATTAATAATACTATATAAACAACAGTCTAATAATAGTTCTAAAGACGCGTTTGTACATATATACAATGAAAAGGTTAAAATAATTCTCTTATCAGTAAAATGTAAAATAGTGGACTTATGAAGCACTTTACAATGACAGATGTCGGTGTGGAAAAGCTATGGTGACACTGATGGAGATGAGAACTAAAAGGAAATTCTATGCTGTTACCCAATAATGAAATAAAAAGACTTGCATGGATGGTTCTGAAGAATCGGAGGGGGCTTATTTAAGATGCATTATTGTAACACAGAAAACAGGAGTAAAAAAAAGAAGAGAAGACAAAACAGATATTTTTTTTGGCGTGTGAATCAATTAATTAAATTTATATTTATATTTTTATTTATTTCTTCCCTTCTTTTTCTTTTTTTTATTATTCTTATTCAAAAAATATTAATATCTAATGTCGTGTGCCTATACAGTCTTTCTGACGCTAGGCTTGCTTACGTCTGGTAATAGCTGATATTAACGTTTAATATATCAAACCTTTTTATACTAAACACATATAAAAATGCTTTTAGGTGTCTGTATCCCTTTAATCCTTACATTTCAAGATAAACAAGCCGTCGCTGATAATGTACTTTTCACTCAGCCTTTGATTCAAACAGTCATGATTTTCTTGGGTGAAATCATTTGCATTTTGATTATTCACTTGGTTACAAAAGCACCATCCTTATTGGATCGTTCTCTATTGGAGGCAGTTCAACCCAGTTATGACAATACAGATTGGGAGGTGCCTCGTACATCAAATTTGTCTTGGTCTGCCGCTTGGTTTATCCTGCCGAGTGCATGTGACCTTATTGCTACAACAGTAGGTTAATTTTAGTGAATAGAGTATTTTTAGAAGAAAAAAAAAGAAAACTAACTCCATTTCATTATCAAAAAGTTGCTCAATCTTGGTCTTATTTATACATCTCCCTCTATTTATCAAATGGTCAAGAGTAGTATTGTCGGCTTCTCTGCTTTGTTCAGTGTCTTGTTTTTGTCGCGTCGTTTTATTGGTCGTGAATGGATATCGATCTTGGCTATTTTGGTTGGTGCTGGTATGATTGTGGGCTCCGTCCACGGCAACTATCTTGGTCCCGTGTACTTATTGGTAGCACAGTTCTTTGTCGCAGGACAATTTATTTTGGAAGAATATTTTATGGATCATTACCACCTTGATCCTGTGAGAGCTATGGGTATTGAGGGTATGTTTAGTACATTGTTGTTAGGTGGTGCCTTGGTGATTGCTGCTTTGTTTGGAACAGATGAGTTTGACATCAAGAGCGGTGTACAACAGGTGCTTGGTAATAGTGCCCTTTGGCAAAGTGCCTTGCTGTTGTCCTTCATGGTCGCCGTTTTCAACTTCTTTGGATTGGCTGTAAGTACTGCCGTAGGCGTTCTTGGACGTAGCACTCTAGATGCATTAAGGTAAATATATATAAACTTAAATAATCTAAAATCACATTGCTCATTTTATTTTATAATTAGAACTATCCTCACCTGGGTTATTGCTATTAAATATGGCTGGGATAGCTTTAATTGGTTGGAGTTATCAGGATTCGTCGTGTTATTGCTTGGTGTGCTCATATTCAACGGTATCTTCTCTTCTATGAAATCTTGTTTGAGAGGTAGACAAGGCGAATCAGCACCATTGTTATCCTAAGCTTGTAAAAATCAGCAGACCAATATGGAAATATGAGATACGAAATAGCGATAACTTAATAAATAAATAATTTAAACCGACATATGGCTCTTGTCAATAATATCGAACAATGTTGTATGAGTAGTTTATCCTAAAAAGTTTCAAGGGTTAATGCATTTGGTTTCATGAAATTAAGCTGAAAATAATAAATGTTACGTTTTAGAGACAGCATTTTGTACAACTACTTCAAATATAAATATTGACTTTCAAAATCCTTAATCCTCTCACTAAAAATAGAGTAATAGTCATTAAAAGAACTAGAAGATCTTGACGTTTATTCCTTCTTTCTTGTGTGTTTCAAAAAAAAAAGAAAGGCTACTGCTATTTGCAACAAACTTGAGAGAAGAAAATGAAGTGGCAGAGTAAAAAGTGACGGAATACTTCCGAAATAGATATATATATATATAACTTTTAAAGAACAAATTATAGATATGCTCTCAAGTACTTGTTACATATTAAGAGTAATAGCGTGTTTTATTTAAAATGAAAGTTAATAATCTAATAGGAATTGTCGAGTTCACATCATTCATCAGGTATTTGGAATATTTGTGACATTAATATTATCGCTAGTTGAAAGGGGTTGCTTTGTTTATTGTTCTGATTATTATATAATAATTAAATATTACAAAAACAAATGGTTATTTGTTGTTAAGGTGCATCCAAAGTCAGGGTAAAATTTCATATTATTAATTCTCTTTTGCACAATAACAAAACCTTCAAATACTTTTCTCTGATAGGTTCAAATGCGTGATAGGCATTTTGTTTATGTCATCATCGTTCTTAAATTATAATAACCGTAATACGTTCCAACGGTATTTATTAAATTCCATTTATTCAGTTGTAAAATTTTGCTAAAGTAGACTGGCCTAGCAGTTCTGATCATACATGTTTTTTTGAAAGTGTATATTAGGGTCACTAGTGCTATTAGACTAAATTCGGAGAGTTTTTAGTTTTTCCATAGCTTCAGGGTTCTCTTTCTTAAACCGGACTTGAGTTTTTGTAGCTTCAACATAAGAAATTGCTTGCTCTAATTCAGCTTCTGTTCTGGCTAAATCAAGTGCCATTTCATAATATTTGAGAGCGTCTGTTGGTCGATTTTGCTCTAATAAAATTTGAGCTAAAGAGGCAACAGCAGCATCACAGTATGGATCAACCTGAAGTGCACTTTTGCATAATTGAATAGATTGATCGATGTTTCCGATCTGATACATTATCATGGCTTTGTTGATATAAGGTAATGTACTATTGGGGTCCAGTGTTATTGCCTTTTCAAACATATCGATTGCTTCAGTTATTTTTTGCTGATCAATTAACAGCTCTCCATAATAGTTATGAGCGTCGCTGTTGGTTGAAAATTGTAGAAGTGTATTATTGAATGCGGTCATAGACGCCGAAATCGAACCTAGTTTATATAGAACTACACCTAGTTGGATATGGGCATATACGAATCCATTGTCTAGCTTGATACTCTCGCTATAATCTTTGGCAGCTGCATCAAAGTTACCACTGATATAATTTACTTGGGGTTCATTAATAAATATGTAGATGTTTTGATAATTTATAATTAAGAACGGCATACCTTGACCTCTATGGTAGTAAATATCAGGATCATTAGGATTGATAGAAATAGCCTCATCGAATTGCTTAAAAGCGCTCGTAATATCATCTTTCATATTGGAGGTTTGCAGTACAGTATTAATATGGTAATTTAAAAAACCACATAAATTCATTTTTACCTCTTTCCATAAAAATACTAGATCGTTTAACGTAGTTTTGAACAAAGCTCTGATTAGCCACTATCGCTCTGTCCAAGTACTCAAGTGCGCCTGCTGTATCTCCTCTTAAGAAGCTAAATGTCCCCATCATGTTCAATGTATATGACTGATAAGCAGGACTACAGCCTAATTCTACCGCTTTCTCACATGATGCACACGCGGCCTCGTAGTCCTTTTTAGCAATAAGCTGGTATGCCTGTGCATAATAACCATCGCCTCTCTCTGTATTTGTTGGTAAAATATGATTTACTAGAACATACAAGTCAGCTGGAAGTCTTGTGTTATCAAAGCGTATAAATCTTACATGGGTGGAATGAATCAAGATAGGCCTTGACAAAAGTAGGTGAAGGCAAATGCAGTTTTTTCGTCTAACTTAACAAAAATTCTGAGAAAAAAAGGGCAATTTTCTTTTTTTTTTACCTAAAGGGCTTTCCTTCTTCCTTTTACCTTCATCATTTCTTTAGCTTTTTTCTCGGAAATAATTTTCAAAACACGCTCCATAGATTTAGCTGCCGCTTCATTTCTAAAAGAATCCAGAATGCAAATACAGGTAAAATCTGTTTATATATATTTTTAAGTAAAAGAAAAAAGACCTGTATTCAATGATATCATGTAATGAGTTTACCATAAAGTGCATTTTCATAGTCTTCTTTCTTTTCTAATGCAAAGCCACGTCGATTAAGTGCTTTAACGTAAGCTGGATCCAATGCCAATGCCTGATTGCAATCCTCAATCACCTTCTCATTTTGCCCCAAATTGGCAAAGCAAGCACCGCGATTCGAGTAAAAGATAGGATCTGGTTTAAACAACAAAGCTTGGCTATAAAATTCGGCGGCTGCTTCAAAGTTTTTAAGCCCAAACTGTTCATTTCCTTTTGCTTTAAGAGACTGAGCGGCTTCTTGTCGTTGCTATTACAATTATGAGTGTGGTTGAGAGGGAAACACAGCTGGCAAACTCACCTCTTGGGTCAAAGTGGCTATCTCAGCAGTCGTATAGTCATCGGTTTCAATATTAGGATCTTCTTTTTTTCTTGGAGCTATTCGTATCAAATAATTAGGTAGGTATTACTGGTAATACATTCAAAGGCTGTCTTACATTTTGGTTCCTTTGAACTAGTAATATAATAAGCAGTACCACCAACAAGGATTATTCCACCAAATATTGCGTAATAAAACTTCCAATCCTTTTCTTCAAAAAACTTTTTAAGCTTCTCTGAATGTGCTTTTTCAATCGGTTTCATGGGAATAACATATAAGAAAAAGAGAGATTAAAGAAAAGGAAATGCAGTGGTGATCCGATGACGGATATATACGACAATCGTCAGCCAATAAGCTTTTAGATTTTGCCTTTTTGCATTGTGCAAATTTTTCAGGCCATTTTGGTGGTTTTAATGCACTTGTATTCATTATCAATACTTGTTTCTAAGCTTTATACACTACCCTATTTGATAAAGGGAAATTTTTAATTTATGGAAAATATGATCATGATGCACTCAAGCCCTTGTTACATTTTGTATTCAAGTTACATTGGTGTGATCGTTGCAACATTAAAGCCAACAAATTTTATTCAAATAGAAAGTATAAATTGAATCTGATATTTTTATGCTGAATAAAATATTTGAATTAAGCTTTTGTATCCTAGTGAGCTTATTTGTGAGCTCTGATAGTAAAGGTTTTGGGCAATCGCTATTTATTATAATGTATTTTTGGAATGGTGATTTTTTTAAGACGGTGATTTTGGCAGCAATTCCTACGGGGTGGTGTTTCGGTAAGTTTTTTGCCGCTCTGTAAATTTTATTGTTTTCGTGCAGCCATTAATGAATGAACTGATTTAATTGCTTATATACTACTTTATTTTGATTTATTCCCTCTTTTTATTACTCTGTTTCTGATTTGTCATACATATTATTTTAGAATGCTACAATATTAAAATGGACATAAATTGGATACAAGTTCATTCTTGAAATACATCAGCCTCTCAAACTTAAAAGTACTTCTTGAGCGATATGTTCAGAAAAAGGAGTTCTTAATAAATCATTATTGCTAACTGAACAAAATTATATTCTTATCCAGAGCCAGAAAAGCTATAATTTTAGATGCACTAAAGGGTGTGTAAATGAAGATAAGGGAGAGAAGATTAACAGAGAAAAGATATAAGTTAAAAAATAATAAGACTATTTGTAAGCCAAAATAACTGTTTTTTATCGCTTCCTTTTTTTGATTCATCCAGAACAGTTTTTTGTGTATAGATCTTTTTCAATTTTCTATTTCAACGGAGGTGAATCCAGAAAAGGTTTTAACTCCCGTTCTCTTTTTTTTTTTATAAAAGAGCTCGAAATTGATATTTTTTTAAACCTTTTTACCTACGTTATACCCGTTTATGTCCCGTCTTGAAAGGTTATCAAGCAGATTTCTAAGAGTTGGAAGACATCCTTTTAAAATTTGCATAAAAGTCGATACATTAAACGATGAAGTTATTACCTGTTGTTGCTGCACTTCAGACTCGACAGCCTATTCAAGGTTTTGGCCCTTCGTATTTTGTTTCTCGGCCCTGACAGATTTCCCACTCCCATTACCAAAGGGTAAAAAACCAGGTCAACACAGAGATTGGGGATGGGTACCAGTTATGATAATTAGTGGTATTTTCATTTATCTTTACTATGGCTATATAGATCGTATTGCTCGTAAGTCAATATTTATGTAAATTTAGTGAGAAGCTAATATCTTCATTAGTGGTTCTATTACGAGAATTGGATAAATCAACACAAGCCATAGTTTATTTGATATTTTTTAATGTGTTCTTTTTCTTTTTTATCATATCTTACGCACGTGTAGTATCGACAACACCAGGCCATCCAAAGGTAAGAGATTAATTTTAATCAATATTTATAAATACATTGTTTTAAAACTATGTATGTTTTTCTTTCTTATTTCTGAATATAGGTCTTATTTCAAGAAGACGAATCTGAAATAGATGAGAAATTAAATTTCAGTGTAGAAGATGAGATAGGGGACAAAATGTCATTTCAAGCAAAACCTCATTCTATTCTTGAAAATACAAAATGGTGCAAGTCTTGTCAAATTTGGAAACCAGACAGAGCCCATCATTGTAGAGTTTGTGGTGCTTGTGTATTGCGAATGGATCAGTAAGTTATGGTCACTTCAACTAGACATATACCATTTAAAATTCTTACTTTTCATTCCTATTTATTTTCAGCCACTGTCCTTGGTAAATTTATTAGAGGGGTAGTATATTGTAAAATGCATCTAATCATAATCTAGGGTAAATGGATGCGTTGGTGTTGCCAATTATAGATATTATATTCAATTTTTATGTTATGTAAGTGCGGTTGGTACTTGGGTTTTTAGTACTGGCGTAGCAGCTTTTATTCAATTTGGAGCTCTGGTAAGAATCATGCATATTTGATGTTACCTGTAATCATCATAGCTTAACGTATGAGTTAGGCAACATTTGATTTGGTCGCGCTTTCTATTCTTATCATGTAAGACATTCACTTGTCTATTTTTAAATATTGGATGTCATATCATATTTAAAGTTTCTTATAATAGCGGCGGAGTCATTACCCTGATGATTGGTCCGTTCACTCTGTCTCATCTATGGCTAGTTCTATTAAATAGAACAACCATTGAAAATTCCCAATTTCAAGCATGGCAAAAATTGAAAGGAAATAACCAACGGCCAGAAATTTTTACGAATTCTGGTAAAAACATATTTAACCAAGGATACCAGAAAAACTGGAAAGAGATAATGGGCGATAATTGGGTTTTATGGTTTAGTAAGTATATGTTGATTATTGCTATGTCAGAGTAGTTTACCAACAAACATTATTTTTAGTACCTTTTAGTTCAAGAAAAGATGTAGTAAAAGATGGTATTTACTATGGATACAGTATTGATACCTTGACTGAATATAAAAATGAATTATAACCGAAGAGTAAAGAAGACCAGTGTGAGTTCTTCTGTTATACTTGAAATTATTATACCATTGTCTCTTTTTGAGTCAAAAACAATCCTTGTAGTCAAAAACTGTAAATAAAATCACTGAAGTAGTTAGAGTGATGTGCATAATATCATTACCATATATAGTCATACGAGTTATCATATCAATTCTTCTTTATATATGTATAAAATGTTATTTAGTTTATTTACAGTTATATACAGTTTCTTTGTATACATAGTATTGCATTAGTATATAGAAACAGGAATAAAGTGAAATTAAATACGAATCTAATTTATTTCCTAAAGTCATCTACCACCTCCTCAACTGATCGACCTTTTGTTTCGGGAACCTTGAAATAAGTGAACACAACAGCGGATGCAGCGACTGCAGCAAATATAGCAAACGAATAACCATGTAGGTATTGAAAGACAATAGGAAAAGACTGACCAATCAAGAAATTCATAGCCCAATTTAAAGCTGTAGCAACAGCACCAACTGAAGATGAAGCATACACAGGTGTAAGTTCGGTTGTCATCATCCAAGGAATTGGTCCAACACCAATTGCAAATGAAATAACGTATCCGAACACGGAAACGACTAATAATGCACCAACATTGTACACGTAGCCAAAAATCAAAAGGATTGAAAACAGACAGGCACCTCCTTCAGCTATCATTAGTAAAGGGCGGCGACCCATTCGATCTATTAATATCAACGATAAAACAGTAGCACCAAAATTGACAGCGGTTGTTACTATTGCCATGTACATTGACATTTCTGCACTAAATGACATGTTAAAAATAGTTGTAGAGTAATACATAACAGCATTCATTCCGATAAGTTGTTGGGTGATATGAAGCGTGAGTACAGTAAAAGCAATACGGCGAATAAGAGGGTCTGTAAATATCTGGATCATGTTCATTGATTCATGGATACAATTTTTGTTTGCATCTGTATCATCTCCGAAACTTGAGCTGCTTTCATTTTGTTCTTTTGCATTAACCTTCTCATTAGTATTCTGAAAGCAAATCGCTCTGGCTGCTGTGGATCCAAATTGCCCCTCCACCATGCTGTAAAATTCGTTGTCAACGCTGGAATTGGGCCGAAGTCTGATCAACGCATCTTTTGCTTCATCGATTCGATTTACAGACACCAAGTATCGAGGTGATTCTACGCAGGTAAACATCAAAATAAATTGAGCAATGGCAGGAATAATAACGATAGCATAGTTGATACGCCAAAGTGGCACTCTAGCAAGAGGTAATCCGACAATAGAAGCGAGTAATATACCAATAACAATGCCAAACTGATTACAGGTACCCATAGTGCCTCTTCCTCGAACAGTAGAAATCTCGCCAATGTAAGTAGGTGTTACCAACGATCCCAATCCACAACCAAGCCCACAAAGTACACGGCCGAGGATAAACATAGCTGGGGATACAGATATAGAAATGAGAAGTCCACCAAGAATCCAAAACATGTTGTTAAAAATGATGGTTTTCTTGCGACCGTATTTCGTTTGTAATATTCCACCAAACAATCCACCAATCAATCCTCCAACGCAAAACGACGATACTGCGAAACCCCATAATGCGCTATTCATGGGTAAACAATCGGGATAGCTTTCGGTGGCAACATGAGCAAGACCATTCTTACAAGCGTGTGTAACTTCACCAGGTACATTAGCAGAACCAATTACCCAGCCATTGCTAAATGACCCCAACGATGATATAATAACACAGTACACCATATATCCTGGTGATTTAAGCTCCAGAGAATCCATATTTCTTTAGTTTTTTTTCTTTAAAAAAATGGACAGAAGTAAAATACAGAACAGGGTTATAAGATGGTGATGGCGTATTTCTTTTTTTATTTAAAAAGCAGATGGGTTTCTGTGATATCAATGAAAGTATAAAAATAGGTGAAGGAAGAGAAAAGTGTTTAGAAAAATAAAAATGCTTTTTATTTATATGCAATTCATTTTTCCAAAGCATCAATTGCCAATAGTAAAAAAGATCCGAGCTATTCTAATAGAAAATCGTAAATTTTTTTTAAAAAATAGTCGTTCGTTTATGCAATTAAACAAATTTCAATATAAATCTGATGTCTCATAAATAGTTCTTTATTTCATCAACTATTTAAAGTATTATACCAAGTATGATTTTATTGAAAAATGTGGATAAACCTATTTATATGTATACTTTACATTCTTGTACTAATTGAGTATGTTCATGTAAATTACCACTTATCAATTAATTTAATGCGATGTTTCTCCAAGCTTTTATTTGTTTACTATAGTTTATGATGTGAGACCATTAATGTTGGTATAGATTTAACTACGTGCATAAGAAGCCAGAAGGAAATAAATCAAGGACGAAGTGAATAGTTTATATAATGACCTTTTTTTTTAGACATTAAATAATTCTTTCACTCCCTTATTTTTACTGTTGTTAACAAGTCGAAATAGGGTTACCTTTTTTAATCTAACCATCGGAAGGCTTAAGTAATATAATTAATATAAAAGACTGGCATATATATCAAAGATATAACTTGGTAGAGTTCATGATATACTTTTCCTATTCACCGATATTGCGTGTTTCTCGCACTAATACTGTTAGTGCAATTGTTACCCTCAAACTCCAAGAGTTAGTTCTATGAGTGACCAAAAAATGATATGCGGTTCAGTTATATTATGATTTATAACCAATACCATAAATATAGTAACATTTTATAAGCCAAATAAGTAAAGGGTAAATAAATGCTTTATTGAAAAAAATAAGAATCTACATGTCTATGTCTATATGTTTATATGTGTGATATGAAATGAAAAATGCCAAATGAAATGATATATTTTGGTTGTAATGGATGCAGAGTTATTTTTGTATGCTTAGAATGTAGTGTCTAGGGTGTCACTTTTGTTTTGTTTTGTTTAAATCTGTGAATATGACAATTAGTGACAGCGCCTGGCAATGGCATAGGAATATCCTCCCATGACAAGACACATTTGTGAAACATCAACGTAGACGGGATGACGGAAGGAAGTGGTTTGGATCCAACTGGAAGCATTGTGTGACCATAGACTTTCGATATGTCTTTGCGCAAGAGGATCAAGAGTGATCCAGGAGCTACCGTTAGCGTAAACCCATTGAACAGAACCCATAGTGTGCAAAATTAATGTAGTGATAGAATTGAATGTGATATGCTAGTGTATAATGCAAAATGTAAGAATGCGATGTGATCCAAGTGCTTGTTGTATGAATGAAGAACCCATTTTGTTTTCTTCGTAAATCCGCCTCTTTTATAGGATTTGATATCTTCAATGTCTGATCTATTATTAAGTAAAGAGGCACCTCTTTTTTTTTGCTATACTTGATCTATTTCTCAGTTAAGATCAAAATCACTTACGCCTCTTTTGACTTTTACCTTATATGGTAATATAAGTAAACCGACTACTTGTTTATTATTGAAAGAAAACAAAAGCCATTCCCTCCAAAACAACAAGAGTGGCGCAAATGTGGCACTTGCATCATGACCACATATATATTTTTTGCCTATTTTTTGTAATATTAATTTTTTGTTTCTATGTATTAGACAGCCATTTACTATACTTTTTTTTTAAAATCATTACGATCATTAATTCGACATATTCGACATAGGCTTCGTATGTAAATGATAAGTATAGCTTGATCTGATCAGTAATGAATATAAGGAATACAATTTGTTATTATCGTTTCTCTAATCATCTTTCTTTATTGTTCAATTATATTATATACTCATTATCACAAATAAGTAAATAAATACGTATAATATAACTTTATTATCTATAAGCTTATCATAATACCTTCGAATTTTCTTCTATTAAAAGAAAATACTATATTAATGCTTTGTTGATATCATAAGTACCAAAAATAGAATTTTTGGAGGCGTCATGTGTTTTAACAAACAAGCCTCCACGGTTACTCTAGATTCCCTCTTCAGTAAAAAAAGTAATAGAAGAGTTTGTTCTTGGTAAATTGGAGAATTTTGTATCCATCAGTAATGTAAATGTTGCCATCTTTACAAATATTTACATTTCGAACTTGAGATTTTTGTTTTTCTTCAAATGTCTTCGTGTTGTGCAACTGATCTCGTCATTATGAACAATGTTTATGAAAGATATTTGATCCAAAAAATCTTACTTTCTGCAACTGTTATTTGTTAGAATAATTAACTATCAATAGATTTTAAGTTTATATTGACTTTTCAATCATAGAGTACAACTATTGTTATTAACGTTTTTACAAAATCCAATTTTTGTTGAATTAAAAGTGATGAAAACGGTAATAAACATCCAAATCAATACTTTTTTTTAAAAGACAAAAGATAAACACAGAAAACTATTTTTAATTTTTCAAGCCACGTGTATTATTAAATATCCAATGCTGGTGATAAACTGCATAGAAAATTGACCATTATTGTGAGATTTAAAGACCTTTGGAGATAAATAAGGTAATCAGAAAGTCGAAGATAGTAACTTATTACAAGACGTTTAGCACTTCAAATCTTATCAAGTTAAGGTAATAACTTTTTATATTCATACTCATGATATTAACAATAAATAGGACTAGATACCAAAAGATGGTTTCAAAAAAATATCCAAGCATTTGCAGGACAATTACAAGAATAGTATTGCACCGCGGAAATGGAAGGATTTTTTTAATGTATCTAACAGGCTACTAGAGGTGCCTAACATATCTATATCCCAGATTTATGAATTCACCATAAAAAGCTATGCAAAGCTACACTATGAAATGTCGATGCTGTGAATACAATGTGTTGTTTTAAAACAAACTTGAATACTTCCAATGAAGGAGGTTTATCAATGGTCCAAATAAACAAAGAAGCGTCGCTTCGGCTTCGAATCTGTCCTCAGTGAGAGCAGTTGTCTGTAAGAAGATATTGCTGAATTAGGAAAACATTGGAGTCAAGCCCTTCCATTTTCAGCAAAAAAGTACGTGGTACAGCGTGCTGTGCCCATGAAAGGCGAAATAAAAGTTGGTGAAGAGTTTCATCGGATTGCGCTTTCTTTTGTTAAAAGTTGAGACTGAAAATGAGTGAATAAGTGCTAGCTGAATATCTAGCTTTTCCGTATGAGATTCAGTAATCATTGTAATTGCAGGAAGTTAAAGGGTGGACTGACATGATACAACAGAGATTCAGAAGAAGTCGATGACGAGGGTGACGATGTAGAAGGACTCATATATATCATTTTTGAAGCTATGAAATGTATAGTTATATTGTAATTATATTATGTTTTTGTACTATTATTAGTATCGCCAAAAAGTGTGCATATATTAATCGGAGTAGTGCAATGTCAAGAAAAGTCTACCTATAGTTAAGTAGAAAACCAATGGAGATGTGTACAATAACTTTTTAATATGGAAGAGTATAGATAGTGGTATAAATCACTCCTTTGACTTTACAAAGTGTAAAAGCCTAAAGCGTAAAGCGTAAAGTGTTTTTTGTTTTTTTTTTTTTTTTAAAAGGATGCTGCCTTTTAAAAT
>VCJJ01001713.1:13609-28162 GCA_024139415.1 Backusella tarrabulga
CATGTATCACAAAAAGGATTTTCCCTGTACATGCATTGGTATCAATGATAAGCATACGGTTATCTGTCCAGTTAGTGAAGATGCATTTAGTAAAGGTAATATTATAACAATCTATGTTAGAATTGTCCTATTAGTAACAATAACTACAGTATTTATCAATATCGATATGGAAAAAGATAAGGAAAGAATAAGAATGATTATTTAAGCTATCATTCTAATCAATCGATAACATGTTTAAGATTATTGAACATGGAAAATGTTGATTTTTTTCCGTTAACTCTTTTACTTCTCTAAATATCATAAACCATGTAGACTTTGTAATTATCACCTGCTCACGCGTTTACTTTTGGGTACTATTTGTTCTGTATCGACTATTTTTGTATGCTTCCGATAAACATCAAGACAAGTAAAAGAAACATAAAGCAAAACAAGATATTTCAAAAATAGAAGTAAGCACATAACATATGGTTTTATTTAAATTACAGTGTCAAAGGGAATGATTATAAATAGTTGTTATCAATATGAACAAACCAGAAAATAAGAATGGATAAACTTTTTTATCCTTCGAAACAAGCAGTCAAAACTTGTCTGATCTTTAATTAAATAAAAAATGACAAGTTTGATTGGCACAATAGCTACTTAACCATGAATGACATAAAAAACAGCGCTTTCCCTTTTTCTTATTTTTTTATTTCATTTATCTCAGAAAAAAAAACTTTTCTTTTTCGCTGAATATATCATGTAAGTGAGTAATAAAAACAAGCTAGTGAGTATCGTCCGAGTTAATAACATATTGATATCAAGTCGAATATAGTGAATATTATACATAATACAGCAGTATGCGCAAACACGCAGTTGACGATGATTACGAGTCTTCTCGCAACGTAATAACGGAAGGAAATGTGGACTATTTATCGTATACTTTCGACGAAATGGATTTGGCTGCATCATGGAGAGTATTGACTAAGCAGAAGTTAAATATTGTCAATGGTATCAGACTTGAAAATGCTTCATGGCGTACTTGGGCAAAGCAAAGAAATAATCTAAAAACAATTAGTCCCGAAACACTCAATTGGTAAAAGAAATTTTATCTATAACAATTTATCTTTTATTTATTTTATTTTTAGGTTAAAAGATAGCGATGTTACATGGCTTTACGGTCCACTTCACACTGTTATAAAAAATATCGATGAAGAAGATCGCTTTGCTAAACCAAAGGCTCAAACAACAGAAGATGCATTAGGTCTTATGACACACCAAAAAAGTAGTGTTGAACAAAAAAATGTATACTCATCTGATATACCTCAACCTTCTATTAAAAACACCATCAAAGATACTACAACTACAGCAAATAATAATGCTACTTCTAATTTGACACTACAACATAAACAGCAACAAAAGCAACAACAATATCAACAAGAACGGCAGCAAGGACAGCATCAACAACAGCAGCAGCAGCCAGATAAAGAACCAGCTGTGCGACCTAATGCATCACCGCTTCAGACAAAAAAGCCGCTCAAATCGGCATTGAAAAAAGTTACCATGTCTGATCTTTTAAAACGTTCAGCGTCCGAATTAGAGATAACAAATCCCTTATCTATTTCGAAGGTCAATCAACAACTCGGCGCATTTTCGCCATCCGTCATTGCCAATCATCGTCAACCAAAATTACGCTTCAACCAATATGTGGAGCAATGCATTGCACTGACAGGTGACGAAAAAATGGGTAGTAGTAAGAAAAAATCATCGGCACGTGTTAGAATGGTTGATCTAGCAGAAGATGAAGATTCCACTGGAGAAGATAATTCGGATGAATATGAACCTAGTAGCGAGTACTCTGACGAAGATGCCATTATCATGCGTTCAAAGCCTACAAAGATGCGATCTTCCATCAGAAAAATCGAGCCCGCGTTATTAAAAACAAACTCTCGCTCGGATCAAGACGAGTATTCATCAGATGACTCCTTGGACGGCGATTTTCCAGATCCTCATTTTCACAGCAATAAGAAAAATAAGCGTAGATTTAAAAAGAGTTACAACACAACATCATCGTCAAACAACAATTGGGATGCAGAGAGTGCTGAGTCGGATGCATTTGAAAAGCACATTGTTCAGGTGTCGAAGGGTAAACAGCAGGCTGTATCCAAAGACCCGGCTGCGGATAGAATGCCTACCAATAATATAAGCTGGGACATGAATGACAAAGTTGCAGTGTTGAGATACAGTAACGAAAAATCGGATTACGAGTATGTGTTTGATGACGATGATTGGGATACGCATAGCGAACATCCTGACGACGTCCCCTTTTCTTTTACTCATGAAAATGGATTTGATGATAACGGTGATTTTTCAATGTCTGGGTCGCCGCCTTTACGTCATGTTTCCAAAGCACCAATTGTTGTAAGTCAACAGACACCTGCAGATACAACAAGATCAGTGTCTTATTCTGGTAATGCTAATGTAATGGAACAGCAACCACAGGAACAGCAGCAGAGCAAAAGTAACGTTGGGCCTACAAGTAGTTCTTCTTCTGCCGACTCTTCTTCATCGTCTTCTTTATTCAATAATATCGCACACTGGGCTGCTACACATATTTGGCCATCGCAATCAGGAAATCGATAAAGAAAGAAAGTATCATTCTATTTTAGAATGACATGATATTAAAAAACCATAACACCAAACACACAAACAGAAAAAAAAACCTTACATTTACTACAATTTGTATTTACATAATATTTCCTCTATTATTATTCATTATCGCCACTTCCTCTCCACTTTTGCATTTTTTTTCTTAATAAAATAAAAATAAAAATACACACTCTTTTGTATTGTTTACCATTTCCTATTTTGGAACAAAAATAACAACCAATTTTAGCTTCTTGTATAAACTCCTTGTTTCTTTTTCTTTTTCTTTTTTTTTCTCTTCTTCTCTCTTACGTCGTTCATATCTTTTTCATTCATGCAATTATTTAAAAGTAAAAAGAATTCAAAAAGGCGAAGCGAGTCAAAGTTAATTCAACCCAGTAAATATGACATTTCTTAACCGTGTAACACATGTTCTAAACGATCCATTTCTTTATATTTTTTTTTAAAAAGAATCATATAATGACCTAACAGTAACTGGCAGCTTAAAAGATAAACCCTCAGATGAAGAGATTAATAGATTGTTTGAACTGGCTGCAGTAAGAGAAGAAGTACACACAACTAACGACACGCTCACTAATTTGGTTTTTATAGCCTCGCCTTAACTTAAACTTGAGTAACGAAAGCTTGAGAGGCCTTTCACCAGAAAAGAAATGGTTTATTCTTTCAAATGAAAGCACACTTCCTACCATGGGTAGCGTGATTGGAACTCGCAAATCATCCGCTGGCAATTTAGGCTCGATTGCCAATCGAAACAGAAGTAGTATCATACTTGGCAGCAATAACAATAGTACTCTTGAATTGAATACAAGCGACCATCAGTTAGTGCCCACTTACTATATTAAATCGCTATCAAAGCACGATACAAAACCGGAAGTTAGATGTAAATTGGTATCTGATTTAGCAGTTCGATTAAGAACGATGCCCGTGGAGTAAGTTATTTCTATTGTTATACTTGGATATTTTACTTATCTATTCATTTTAGCTGGGCCGAAAATTTCATTGAGTCTGATGGTATCAAAATGTTGACAGATGAACTAGCACTATTGAACGACGTAAAAAAAAGGTAAAGAAAAAAAAATAAGTGATATGTTGACACGTATATTAATAGAAGAAATATGATTAGAAATTCACGGGAATGTCTACTTGAATTTGAGATTATTAAATGCTTATATCAACTATTTAGTAACTATGTAAAATATTTCACGTTTCTACGTCAAAAAAAAAGACAGCTCATCTATTTATTTCATTGTAGCATGGAATTAAAAAAATCATTCAAAATCCATCAAACATCATTCATATCACAGCATCGCTTTTATCACCTCATTTGCCTACCCAAAAACTCGTATGTGATGCATTAACATTTATGTGCTACTTTGAGCAGCCAAAAGGGCATGGACTTGTGATACAAGGCATGAATGTGCTTCGAAATACCACTAATGAATATGGATACTTCGATGCTTGGCTTAAAATGCTTGATCAGACTCTTTACAAGGAAGGCCTGGGTGGAAAAGGTGAAGATGTGAAACGACTTATTACGAAATTTAAAAATGATACAACCAGTGTTGAACGAGCGGTAAAAAAATATAAACTCTTCTCTACATGTGTATTGACTCTTTTTTTATTTTAAAAAGCGCGCTAATCTTTTACTTGTCAATGCCATTGTTGACCCAGAAACTGTGACTGATCGAGAGCAACGAACAACACTTCGAAACCAATTAGAGCAAGGAGGACTCTCCCAGATTTTTGAACGTATGCAACTTTTAAACGATCGATACATCAATGAGCAGATTGAAAAGTATCAGCGACTAGAAGACTATGACAGTATGTCCATCATGCTTCTAGGTAACTCATTGACCGAGCCGCATGAACTAGCGGATAAGATCATCCGTTCCATCAAAGGTACAAAAGCATCGGACGCGTTTACAAATATCATGCAGCAACTCTTGGTGCTTATCCAGTGTGGAGATTCGGCGGAGACCCGCAACTATTACTATAAATTGATTGAGCATTTTGTAATGCAAGTGTCGCTTGACCACCAGGGGTTACCAAATAGCTTCAATCAGAATTACAAGATGGATGTACAAAGTTTAATCCAAAAGTTTGCAGAAGAGGATGAGTTGGAGATGGCGTTCCAAGATGCATATGAAGCCCGTGAAATGGCAAAGAAAGCTATGGAAAACGAGGCGAAGCTTAAGGTTCAATTGGATCTTAGAGCAGGTAATAAAATAATAATAACATAAGCATACCTGTTTAATTTAATTTATCATTTTTAATCCTACATAGATGGTCTTGTCGGTAAAATTCGAGTAAAAAGTGAAGCAATGGAAAAGAGTCTTCGTATTGCAAATGAGACCAACTCTGTCCTACAGCAAAGACTGGATGATATTGAAATCGAGCATCAGAATACCTTGCTAGCCATGGATGGGCAAATGAAACGATTGTATGAGACAGTGAGAACCCTTACTCGTAATAACTTTGAGCAAAATGAGCAGGTAATTCTTAAAAAAAAAAAAGGATAAATGGAGATATGTTTTTTACTAAATCAAGGTAACAGTTGTATAGTTTTGAAACACTACGAACAAAAATCAGTACGAGTATTGCTAGTCAATACATAAAGCCATCGAGATCAAAAACAAAACAAGAGATTGAAAGCATACTCGAAAAGAAGAAGACCAAATTACCACCTCCATTAACCATTGATAATAATAAAGATAAAAATACTACCACTACTATCTCCCGTCCTGAAAGCTACCTCTATTCACCAGAATCGATGGATCTATCTTCTCATTGTTCGGGAACACCTTCACTTCGCAGTTTATCCTCAAATAATAGCAACAGTAATAGCGACAATGAGTCATTTGACACCGCATCTAATACCTTTAAAAATAATAGCAACAATAATCATAACAATACTAATCATAATTCAAATAACAGTAATACAAAGATATTAATACCCAATCCACCCACAAATAGCGATGCACCACCGCCGCCTCCACCACCTCCTCCACCACCAGTGCCCATCTTAACAACAGGACAAGTAAACGGAGCTCCCCCGCCTCCGCCACCACCGCCTCCGCCACCTTCGATGGAACAAACTGTAACAGGTATTTCGCCACCGCCGCCTCCACCTCCACCACCAGCCTCATCAGTTGGAGCACCACCACCACCTCCTCCTCCTCCTCCTTTATTCGGAGCACCTCCACCTCCTCCATTACCAGGAGCTCCAGCTCCTCCTATACCGCTACCTTCTACTACATACCAATCCAACCAAAAGCTGAAATATCTTGAATGGACCAAGCTCAACTTGATGAATATCAACGGCACCGTTTGGGGACAATTAAAAGACAGCAAGGAGGAATACAAAGAAGAAAAAAAGAGCTTATTTAATCAATCCATTGTTTCCAAGCTTTCCGAAGCGGACATATTTACAGCAATCGAAAGCACATTTGCACAAAAGCCAACCGCCCTTGTACATCAAAGAAAACGCAAAGTGTTGGATATTGTTGAATTATTGGATCCAAGAAAAGCACAAAACATGAGTAAGTCTTTATAAAATATTCATCTATAATAATAACTAAGTTATATATAAAGATATCTTCTTGACAAGTATACCAAAATCATTTGAAATGGCCCAATTGTCACATTACGTAAACACACTTTACATACAAGAGGAGCACATCCTGGAAGGGCTTTTGAAATTTATGCCAACTTCAGATGAAATCAAAAAGTTTGACAACTACAAAAAGGACAAGAAAGAAATATCAAAGCTCTCCAATCCTGATAAGATAATACTGGAAATGATGGATATCTTACGATTCAAGGAACGTATGCATTGCACTTTGTTTAAGGTGACATTTGACGAAAAGTATAATGAAGTTGAAAAGGTATTAAATATAAAAGATGCTTGCTTCTATATATACTTATAGTCTATATTAGGGAATGAAGGATATTTTAAAAGCATCAACGAGTTTAATGGAAGCAAAGAAATTTAAGAAGCTTTTAGAGGTAATAACATATAGAAATAATGCTGATAAAAGAAGGTTATATTTATTTGTGCATTGTGCTTAGATTATTTTGGTTATTGGTAACTTTATGAATGGAAATACGCCAAGAGGCGGAGCTTCTGGTATAAAAATAACCAGTATCAATAAGGTAAATAATAATTGTCAAGATAGGTAAAGGATGGCATTAATTAATGGATCTTTAAATATCTAGTTGATGGATACAAAGGGTACAGCTTCAACAACATTAATGCAATTTTTGGTGGATAATGTTCAAACCAATTTCCCTAAAATAGCAGACTTTTTAACCGAATTAAAAGAATGCGGAGAAGCTTCCAAAGGTAAAAACTTGATTTAAATATGGTGAGCATTATTTTTTTACTCATGTTTTTGACATAGTAAACAATACCGAGCTCATGATTGAATTCACAAGTCTTAAAAGAGGTATTGGCCAAATCGAAAAGGAGATCAATATTGCGGCCGAGGACGATGAGTTTATAAGCAATATCAAACTATTCTATGCCGATGCACTTGAACGATTCAAGGTTTTAGAAAACTTACAAAAAGAGGCACACAGTAACTTTGATCAAGTCGTACTATTTTATGGAGAGAACACCAAAACTGCACAGCCAAACGAGTTTTTTAACATTTTCCATTTGTTTTCACAGAATTGGAAGGTAAAAAGTGAGATAGATATATAAATACAAACTTGTATTGACATATTTTACAGAAATGTGCAACTGAATTAGAATTGCTTAAACAAGCACGTGAAAGAGCGGAGGCACAAAAGAAATACAATGCTGAAAGAAGAAAGAATCAAGCTCGACCTTCACAACAACAACAGAATAATAATAGCAAAGGAAATGGCATCGACATGAGTGACTGTAAGTTTCTTTTTTTTTATAATAAAACAAGTGAGCTGAATAAATATATATATTAAAAATAGATACCACGGACACTGCAACACATGATAAAATCATGGAGAATTTGTTTGCCAAACTGCTAAATACGGGACAAGAGTACAAGACAAAGGAAAAGCTACAATCGCAATACAAAAGGAGCCTAGAGCCCATCCTCACAACCAGTCTAGATGCATCTGAATTGTTGGAATCCATCCAAGAGTTAGAGTAGAAACGACGTAATAAAATAAGGTGCTTGTATTTGATTGGTGCGTTTTTTAAACTTTTTTTCTCTCGTGTATAAAAATGGATGTATGGTTCCTCCAAACCCCCCTCACCGAAAAAAAAGTCCTTTTTCATAACACTTTCTTGTGTAAAATATTATTCTTTTTCTTTCTCTTGTTATTATTTATCATTCTTTAAAAAACGGAAACCCAATAAAAGCTTTTTTTTTTTTGCTTTTTTGTATATGAAGTACGACATCCCAACTTATGCGTTGGTGTCCATAATCACCTTTACTGTTGCTTTTATTGTGTCATTGCGGTCATTCTTATACTCGGATATTTGGACAACTTGTTATTCGTCAGATCTTGCGTCTATATTATCAACAAATCAAATATGTACAAAAAGTTATATCAGTGCCTATTTTTCTCATGTCGAATCTCGAAAGATTAGTTTATTGGTAAAGCGAAATGGACTTTTTATATTTGAAACCCTCATCTTGTATCCTTTATAGGCTCATGTGAATATGACCATTTGCTGTTCCTTGCTGATTGGAAGGGCAATAATAAAGTATGTTTTTGGTGAACTAAGACCGCTAGAAAGTCAGGTAAAGCATAGGGATAGCAGTGTATATGTGTGTATGCGTGTATGTGCGAAAGAGAGAGAGAGAGAGAGAGGAGACAGCAATGGATGATATTAATATGATTTAACTTATCAGCATTTATATGATCGAATGCTAAATTTTTTACTATTTAAAGTGATATTTATTGGCGCAGTAATGGATCCGATTTGGAGACACATTCTACGGTTATCAATGTGGATTGGCGTTCTGGGCTTTATGAGAATATTCAGTTTATTGAGTCGAGATAGACTAGATAACGTAAGTAAAGACAATAAAAGAGAGAGAGAGAGGATATCGTATTCATGTCTTTTACATCCTAGTTGGCAACTATTGCGTTTGTCTCGATTCAAAAGTATTACAAGGTGACACTGCTTTTGGCGATTCTGTTGACAAGCAATGTTGTATGGTACATCGCATCATTTTACCTATTTCCAACCACATTAGCCTTCCTTACGTTGGAGGTAAGCAGAAGAACAAGAGCGAATTGATGTCGGTGCTTGTTATTTATGCAATGGCATTGCTATTTATAGTTTTTACCGGTTGTACTGGACACAGTGCAAGTGCTGATCAAATACATTACACATTTGATGGATCAATGGCGTGAAAATGGGTTCGAAAGCAAGAGATTGATCAACTATTATGCCGAGTTAAGCGCAGATGTGCTTATTTTGGGCTGTACACTATTACAATATCTACAATTGATGGTAAATATATTATTCCATCCAATAATGGCATTGTTTTTAATTTCCTTTTTCAATTAGTGGATGCATGGTGTTTCTTTTGGTCTTGTGGACATTGTCTTGTTTCTAAATGTTCGCAGCGTGCTGAAAAACCTGCATAATAAAATACTCATTTACCGGGAGCGATGGCGTGCAATGGCTTATGTGCGAGATCGATACATCAATGCATCACCAGAAGAGTTATCAAGGCACAATGATGACTGCGCGATATGCCGTGAGAATATGAAGACTGCAAAGAAGCTGGCATGTGGTCATATATTTCATTTGTAAGTCATTCCTCATTGTTTATGGCCACCGTATTTTATTAAACTGTCTTGATAGGCATTGCTTGCACTCTTGGATACAACATCATGTGTCGAAACCAACATGTCCGACTTGCAGACGATCATTATCACCGCCAAAAGAGACACCCACTTCTTCCAAATAATATAAATAATATAAATAATATATATATATCCACTCTTCACTCTCCACTCTTCTTATTTTGTAATTAGATCTACTCTCTCACTAACAAAGAAGCCATCGATCTCTACTTCTATACCCACAAAACACTCCACGCAAGCAACACACACACAATAGTATATTTTATAATAAAAACAAATCGGCTCCATTTTTCTTTTCTTTAATATCATAATAATATATAAGTATCTATTATATATACAATATACACTGCTTATTGTCCAGTTGGCAACTATTTTAAAGGGTTAGCTATATCATCATCATCATTGTATATTTCCAGTGCCAATTCTACATACGTTTTGACTGAGTTCAGCGAATTTGGTACCAACACGCTCAGCATGCTTAAAGAACTTGTCGGCACACTTGTTGACACAAGAAGACTATGATGTATCGTTTAATATCATGCGCTTTCCATTTCCCTTTCCTAAAAACACGTCCTCCTATCAATGCTCCGTCTATATAATACCTCTTCTCCATTCAAGCTCTTTGAGTTGAAGTCGGTGATACAGTCGTCGAAACAACGCTGAACCAAGCTGCTGTAAAGTCTCATGAAATCTCTCATCTAGTTTAAACAATGTCAAACTTATAAGCTTCCCTTTTTTCGCTCTATCGTATTTGAATGAAATATTAACCTGCTTGTGTTCAATCATGGAGGCAATTTGTGCCTGTTCAGCCTGGTTAAAACGAGAAAAATCCATTTTTATTTATTATATATATATGCGTTTTATAAAAAAAGAAGAGGTATATAAAAAATATCTGTCACTCAGAAAAAGGGCAAGGAGAGGCACCCTTGCGAGGTGAAAAAGCACGTCACACATAACAGTCCCATAAGCCAAAAAGGACAGACAGTTGCGGGAGACGGCATGACGTTCTCGGCATGAAGCATTGGCATTTTAGCCAGCGATATGTGCTGAATCAGAATCACAATGAAAAGCTCCTGCTCATGCTCAAATTTTAGCTTTTCTCCTCTCCCCAATATACTCCTTCTTTCTGTTTTTATAACGTGTTTCTTTAAATACAAACATTTCTCTTTTATAGTATATTTCATTTGTTTTCTATATTAAAAAAAAGGGTATCTACACGCATCTCCGCCTTCACCCTTTTTTTTTATGCGTTCCACGGATTGAGGTTTTATCGTTCCTATTTTACACTTCGTTGCTATTTTTAAGAAATAAACGTGTTCTTCTATTTTGATTATATCGTTTTTATGCAATTTAAAAGCCAATGTGCTAGTACCGTTTGTTTGTTATGCCCATATTTCATTGTTATTAGTTAATATGATAATTTAACAAACCATCATCGTTATGTGTGTTTGTTATTAGTTATTCAACCGTTTCTCTAGTCAACAAATAAGATTATTTTGTTTGGATGAAACTTGAAACATACCTTTTTTAACATTTGTTGGTAATACAAACATAACCCATCATTCATTATTATTACAAGGTTCTTTATTTTATCGAGTGTAAATGAAATATAATCACGATTTAAAGAATAAAATAGACCGTATAAACACGATTTATTTACTATTTTGGATTCAAGAAGGTTTATATCATTCTACACGCAATTTCAGGAGGGTAAAGTAAAGTTGAGTGTTATATTTTTAGATATGAACAAACGTTTTTTAACGGAATAGCAGGTGTCTCTTTTTCTAAATCACATATGCGCACACACTTAATATTCTTTATATTTTCATAAAGCGATCAATGGCTTTAATTATGACCGCGGGAGATGGTTTATAAAGGAGAGTCCGCGGAAACTCTTTTTTTTTTTTTGAGCTATTTTGGGATTGTTTATTTATTTTTATCTTTATCAAAAAAAGAAAAATATATAAAAAGGTCGACCGAAATCAGCACTTTTCTTCTCTTCTTTTCTTCTCTTCTACTTTTATATCTTTATTAAATAATAATACTATAATATGTGTGGTATCTTTGGGTAAATAGCGTCTATTGGGCTTGTCTTTCACTATTCTAATCATGATCCATTTCATAGTTATTGTAATTTTCTTTGCGAAAAGTCTCGTCGCGAAATCTGTGACAATCTTTTGAACGGTCTTTCCCGTTTGGAATACAGAGGTTATGACTCTGCTGGTAAGGTTTCAATTAAAATACAAAAAGAGCTTTTATTCATCCTGTCTTTTAGGTTTTTCTGTTGACGGTGATAATGATGATATCGCCATTATGAAACAGGTTGGTAAGGTTGCCGCCTTGAGAAAGCTTGTCGACGAACAAACACTTGATTTTGAACGTCCCTTTATCAGCCATTGTGGTATGGCACATACCCGTTGGGCCACACACGGTCAGCCCTCTCAAATCAACTCTCATCCTCAGAGATCCGATATTCAAAACGACTTTACCCTCGTCCACAATGGTATCATCACAAACTACAAGGAACTCAAGACCTTGCTTGAAAAGAAGGGTTTCGTGTTTGACAGCGATACCGACACCGAATGTGTTGCAAAGTTGACCAAGTATATCTATGATTCCAACAATGGTGACATTAGTTTCACTGCCCTCGTCAAGGCCGTAGTTGTTGAGTTGGAAGGTTCTTATGCTTTCATCTTTAAGAGTAAGCACTTCCCCAACGAAATCGTTGCTACGCGTCGCGGTTCTCCTCTTTTGGTTGGTGTCAAGACCGCAAAGAAACTCAAGGTTGACTTTGTTGATGTTGAATATGCTGGAAATCCTGCTGAAAAGGACGCTAACTGTAAGTAGTGTGGTATTTTTTTAAGGGATGGCGTTTTACGATATCGTTAGAGGGCGGCAGAAGTAGGGGGAGGTAAACAGGGATGGAAAAAAAATGAAATAAACAAACAAAAATATTTTAAAACATAAACAAAAAAGTGGAGCAATTGGAAGAAAGCGAGTGAGAGAGGGAAGGGTGGAATAAATAAAATGGAATAAATTAAGTTTTTTTATTTTATTTTTATAACAAACTAATAATGTGATTTCAAATAGTTGCTCCTATTGAAGGCCAAGACATGTCCCGTCCTGCCTTGAACCGATCCCAATCCAGAGCCTTCTTGAGCGAAGATGGTTTGCCTCAACCCATTGAATACTTCTTGGCTTCCGACGCTTCTGCTATTGTTGAACATACCAAGCGTGTCTTGTATATGGAAGATGATGATATTGCCCATATTGCTGATGGAGGTAAGTTTTTTTTTTAAACCAGCTTTTTTTCAATGCGTTCTTACTTACTCTTAACACCCATTTTTTAGAACTCCACATCCATCGTGTCCGTCGCTCCAAAGAAGACACTTCCCCTGCTACTCGTTCCATCCAAACCTTGGAAATCGAACTTGCTGAAATCATGAAGGGCTCCTTTGATCACTTTATGCAAAAGGAAATCTATGAACAACCCGAATCTGTTGTCAACACCATGCGTGGTCGTGTCAATTTCGAAAACCATCAGGTCACCCTTGGTGGTCTCCGTGGCTTCACCCAAATCATCCGTCGCGCTCGCCGTATCATATTTATTGCATGCGGTACCTCTTATCACTCTTGTTTGGCTACACGTGCCATCTTTGAGGAATTGAATGAGATTGGTACTCAAGCCGAATTGGCCTCCGACTTTTTGGATAAGGGTAGCCCCATCTTCCGTGACGATGTCTGCATCTTTGTTTCTCAATCTGGTGAGACTGCTGATACCATCCTTGCCATGCGCTACTGTTTAGAGCGTGGTGCTCTCTGTGTCGGCGTCACCAACACCGTTGGTTCTTCCATCTCGCGTGAAACCCACTGTGGTGTCCACATCAATGCTGGTCCTGAAATCGGTGTTGCTTCCACCAAGGCCTACACCTCTCAATACATTGCTCTTGTCATGATGGCCCTTCAGCTTTCTCAGGATACCACCTCCAAGACCGAGAGACGCAAGGAAATCATTGATGGTCTCTACCGCTTGCCTGGTCACATCAAGGAAGTGCTGGCCAGCGATGACAAGCTTCAGAAATTGGCTGTCGACACACTTGGTCACGAAAAGAGCTTGCTCATCTTGGGCCGTGGTTACCAAAACGCCACTTGTCTCGAAGGTGCATTGAAGATTAAGGAAATCTCTTATATGCACAGTGAAGGTATCTTTGCCGGTGAGCTCAAGCATGGTCCTTTGGCTTTGATTGATGAGCATATGCCCATCCTTTTGATCATGACCCAGGATGCCCTTTATCCAAAGGTCCAGTCTGCCCTTCAACAGGTTACTGCTCGTAAGGGTAACCCCATCATTATCTGTAACTCTGGTGATGAAAACTTGACCAAGAGCCACAAGACCATCGAGGTTCCCAAGACCAGTGACTGTTTGCAGGGTTTGGTCAACATCATTCCTCTCCAGTTGCTTTCCTACCATCTTGCTATCTTGAAGGGTGTTGATGTTGATTTCCCCAGAAACTTGGCCAAATCTGTTACCGTCGAGTAATTTATTTTTATCTTGCCATTCCTTTTTGTTTTCAACCCATCCATAATTCACACCTACACACCCCCACACACCCACACACACACATCCATTTCGTACCCATTTTCATTTCTTTTTTTACTCCAATCAAGTTAGATAACTTTTTAATCTTTTTGTTATATACCTTTTTTTTGTCAATCAGAAAAAAAAAAAGAAAAAATATAAGGAAATCCTATAAAAAAAACTTTACAAAAAAAATCCCCCCTACACTCGCTCATGCTTTCATTTAATCTCTGCTTCCTTATCATTTGTAATAAAATAATGTTATTATTAAAAAAAAACAGACTTCTATATCATGTTTACTCTTTTGAAATCGGAATAATTCACAACAAATTACTTCTTTAAGTGAAAATAAACAAGCCGCAGTTTTTGTGATAAATACGTATTCTGGTTTCATTGACACACACAAACAAAAGTAACAATATGCAAATACATTATTTCAGCCAATCAATGATGTCAGACGACAAAGTGGTAACATTCAGGAGAGCAAAAAAAAAAAAAAAAAAAAAAAAAAAAAAAAAAAA
>VCJJ01001713.1:32025-44178 GCA_024139415.1 Backusella tarrabulga
ATAGGAAGATCAAGAACCTATTAGTTCAAATCAAGCAGATTTTACATTTGTGATTTTGGTAATTAATAACAAAGAAAAGTTTTGTTTTATCATGATGAATAATATCCTCCATTTTAGCATGAATTCATGCATGGACTTGGATTCTACTCTGGCTGGAACCAATACTTTCCCAATCAAGATATTATCACACCTGATCCCAGCCCATTACTTGCCAACCAATTAGTACACGCCTTTGATCCAGCCTCTAATGCTATCCATCCAGCTTCATTTATAGAGAGTGTCCTGGATCGATTGATTTACATTCTACCACTCAAGGTTCCTTTATCTTATCTTACCCATCAAATCAACGTCATCGATGACATGGAGTCTCCAAAATTCAAATCCATCACTACCCAATTCAACAAGTTGGCCACCACGCCATTCACGCTAGGCATAAAAATAAACGACAGCATGATGATTTTGGAAACTGGTCTCACGCCATTCAAATCGGGCTCTTCGATATCTCATGTCGCCTCTCAGAAATACACTGAGCATCCAGAATTCCTTATGCGCTATAAACAAGATAGAGGACTGACTCTAACGGATGTCCAGGGTGCTCATCATGCTATTGGTCCTTTTCTTTTAAGCGTGTTTGAAGAATTGGGGTATGCTACTTACCAACACCCAGATGTGGTTCCTCCGTTGCTAATCAGTAATAAAAAAGATGATACATCTTTTGTGCGGTATAATCAAATGGCTTATGCTAACCAAGCGAATGGATTATCAAGATGCAACATTATTTCACTTTTACTTTGTGCGATATGGTGTGGCTTGATTTTTTGACAAGCAGTCCGACAAAAAAAAATCATTACATAAAAAAAAAAGATTAAATCCCAAAAAAAAAAAACTATCCTTCTTCCTTATTTAATATGGGAAAACAAACCAAAAAGTTTAGAAAGCCTCGTTCTTCTGCTAACCCACTTGGTGTTACTGCTGCCGTTCAGCAAGGTGTTTCAGAACAACCAACACTTTCAGCAAACGACGTTTTACCTGTTGTCAATAAAGTAATATATAGACGAAGAAAAAAAATGAAATACCAGTCTCTAAATATACATAAAAACATAGTTGACTTCTCCAGATTCAAATGAGAGAATCTGGGCGGTTGCTTCCATTTCACAGTTGATCATGTCCAACAGCGCCAATTTGAAGTTGGTATATTCTAATGGTCTTGTGGATAGTTTGATCAAACTTTTAGGCGATGAACAACGTGAGGTTGTCGAGGAAACCTTGGGTACACTCAGGTAACCTAGCATTATTGTTATAAAAGAGAGGAGATAAATTTATGTCTTATTAGAAATCTCTGTACTGTGGATCCCGATATTGCCCAGGAATACTTTGCAAAGGATATTCTGACACCATTGTCGACAATGCTTCCTCAGATTGCTGGTGTGATTGATCTTGTTCTCAAGGATGCTCCATTGGTAGATACCGCAGATCATGATAAAAGAACGTCTATTTGGGATGTCGCAGAGAACTTTATTTATATCATTTGGGGTTTAAGGTAATGAGTGTGCAAATGGAGACAGGACGGAAAATTCATTCCTTTATTACTAGTGAAGCATCCGATAAGGCCATCAAGGCAGTGAATCAGCTCAATATCGTCAATTTCTTGATCTCCTTCTTGACAACAGCAGATCAATGTCCCAACCAAGTGGTAGTTGCAGCCGGTCAATGTTTGACTACATTGACAGATGATAATAAGGATGTCACTCAACAGTTTGAAAGCCACCCCGAATATACTCAAATGCTTTTGGATGTTCTTCAGAAATATCAGACAGTGGATAAAATGCTTGTACGCATTTTGGCATGTGGTAAATAAGGATAAATGGTGTAACCGGGGAAATGATATTCATGTGTACCTTCTTCTTTTTCATAGCTGTGTTGATGAACATTCGTGATATTGTGCAATCAAACAATAATGTAGAGGATTTAAACAAGATTGTGCTTCCAATCTTGAATGCTTCTTTGGATTTTAATATCCAAAATGCAAGTAATGAGGCTATCCAGGCTATTCAGAGTGGCGTAAGTTTCTCCATAAAGTAAATATACAAAGACACATCATATTTAACACCATCATTATAGAATCTTACCAAGCATGAAGAGGATAATACTGAAATTGCACCCAAACCTAAACAGCCCCTCACAAAAGAAGATGTAAGAGTATAAACAAGACCAAGATGAACAAAATAGACTGACATGACATCCTTTCGTTAGATCCTACTTAAAACTGTTGAAGATCGTTTAACCACCTTACAACTTTCCTTGGAATTACTAGCCGGTATTTGTTTACAAGACGAAACTGAGGATGGATGGCAGGATGCTGGTGAAGAAGGGGATGAGGATATGGATACAGAAGGCATGGTAGATAACTTGAACGAGGATAACGTAGACGATTTCCTTCGTGAGGCCGAAACTTTGGGTGATAACACATTCAATGCTGTAGATGAAGAGACTGTTCGTTCAAACCCCGTTCTCCACACTTTCACAACTGATATTTTACCAAAGTTGATCCAACTTGCTACACCCACACCTCTTTCATTCCCTGCCACCAACGAGGCTGCTGTTATCACTCAGGGGTTGGATTTGACACATCAGCGTGCTTTGGAGTGTATCAATAACTTTTTACTTGCCATGAACGAAATCCCATCTAAATTTTGGTTCAAGGAACAGGCCAGCGATGCTACTCAGGCTTGGCGTTGGTTGTTTAACACTGCCAATGTTGTCGGTGCTGCACCTGCTTCATCTGAAGAACGTAATGACATTCTTGAGGCCATTGTTGGATGTCTATGGGCTCTTGGTCGTGGATTAGGTCAAAATATTGTAAGTCAAATGGTTGAATGTAGAAAAAAAACTGCCTTTGGTTAACCTTTTATCTATAAAGCCCTTAGAGCCTTCAGATGTTTGCTCATTGTGTGGTGCATACCAAGCTTCCGCATCAGAATCTATGCAAGTTAAGATCATTGGCTGTCTTGGTCCAATCGCATCAAGGCAAGGGGATATCAATACCAACAAGGTAATATATCTGTAACAAAGGAAATCGAGAGAGGGAGAGTTATTTATGGATTAAACTATATAGGATATTGGAAGCTTTATTATCCAAGTCTTGAACGATATCAATAACAAAAAGACACAAGCTGATGTGGCAGTGGAAGCATTAAACTTAATATATGATGTATATAGCGATTGTGCATTCGATTATGATGAACCTGTTTATGTAAAGAGCAAATTCAATCAGCAACTTAAACAGATTTTACCTGCATTTAGGGCATTGGTAAGTTTATTATTATTTGGGGTTTCCTTAACGCCCAGTATACGATATTGACATAAAATGTTATAGGTAAAATCTATTGACCGTAGAAAGAATTATGACTTGAGAAATAGATGCGACGAGGCATTGATGAATTTAGTTGCTTTTATTAAATATAAAGCAAGCGAGAGAAAGGCATAAAAACATAATATTAGTAAATAGTTCGAGCATTCCATCCTTGTTATTAAATAAAATAAAATAAAAATAGACAAACCTTATATGATACATTTTGGATGTGTCTACCTCAATGACAGCTGCACCTGTGTTAGTGAATCAACTATAAAGTCCTTTATTGTCTCGATTAAACAAAATCAGCGTTCTTCCAAAGTAATTTTGGCCACCATTTTGAGTCTTCTTACTATCTTCAAGTAGTGGTTACTATGGCCTGAGATCACTCACTACAAAAGAAGGAAAATCAAAAAGTGATCAATAATTTTTTAATGAAGTCACACTTTAATACAAAAAAGGAAAAATTAGTTTGGCCCCCTTTTTTTTTTGGTACTTTTATCGAATAACTGATTTTTAGTATATTTCTATTTTTATTATTCTAACTTTTTTAAGTTGGTGTATTTTCATAAAATGTAAAAATAAACAATTATGAATTTGTAAAAGATAGTATAAAAAGACTTTTGAATAATTCTGAAAATCTAATAATAACAGAAACTACTGATAATAAAAAAAAATATTAAAAAAGCTATAAAAAACATATAATAATATTTAATAATTTATTAGAAATAAGTTTTTTTATTTAAATGAATTCCATTATCTTTTCAAATAAATTGTTTTTATGTTGTCTTCTAAAAGCAAATTCAACAAGATACTCTCCATATATTTTACTATCACCATTTGGTAAAGGTGGTAAAAATTTTCTTATATGCATCCAATTTCCTTCTACAGAATTTGTATATTGTTTCGATACCGGATCCTTGAAATTTTTTGAATGATTAACAGTGTAATGTTTATATAATCCTATAATAATATTACAAAAGAGAAAAAATAAGTTATTCTTAAAATAAAATAGAGTTAACTTTTTATACTATAATATTTACCATCTTCATCAATGTTATTATAAGATTTCCAGCAATCAGATACAATTATTGTAAATGGTTTCACATGTGAATTAATGATATCTTGTAAAGTTTTTTTTGTTCTGTCTTTAACAGGAATAACAATATATGCTTCTTTTTTCTTCCTTTATTATATTTTCTTTTAGATATCTAAATGTTATGAAGTGTTAAAATAAATATTTAAAGAGGTATAATGATTAGTTTATTATATAGATCCATATGTAATATATATCATAAAACTTTTATTTTTTATTTACTTACAACTGCTTCATCCACTTCAGCTGTTTTACCACATCCTCCAATTGTTATCTTCCAATTATTTTCATTTTCAATGTAATGTTCACATATTTTATCCTTCATATTTTTGTTCTACTACCATTCTCTAAAAATAAAAAGAAATAAAAAATTAATATAAAAAATAAAATATATAATAATTAACATACTTTTTGACCAGCAATATAACAAATCTATTATTTTTATAGGTTCAAGCTTTGAATCTTCAAATATACTATCTTTGTATATTCCCTTTTTCAAATTACATGGGCTACATGAAAAAATATAACTTTTTCTATTTTTTGATAATCTAAAAAAGTATCCACAGTTTGGACATTTTTCATTTTAAGTACATTATATTTTAATAAAAAAACGATACATTTCTTGATATCATTATGAGAATAAGTATGTAATTCTCTATAACTATTGAACATTAAGATTAAAAAATTTTAGTTTATTTTTTTTAAACTAAAAAACCGTTACTTAATATATGATACCAAATACTCCTCCTGAAAACAATGACAACAGCAACAATAGAGAAAGCAGGAACAGCGATTGGGGGTTGTGTTCGGTGTGCAATTCAAACCAAATAAGTATTTCAAGAAACAAAGACAAGACTTGCAAAACCTGTAGACAAATACTTCAGAGGAACCCCAAACGAAAAGCAACAAGCCCTTTTTCATTCGAAAGAGGATGCTTCCATGCTCTCGCCGATAAAAACTCAAATGAAGATGTGACATTCTATTCTCACGGATCTAAGCTTTTAAAAACCAAGCCTTTAGCTTTTCCATAAGCAAAAAGCAAAAAGGAAACCATTCAGCTGTGGTGACTGGACTATTTAATGACAAAAATATCAATAAATTGCTTGAAGCAGGCATTAGTTTCACGAACGGCCAAAATTTGATCGATCTTTATGAATGTAGCTTGACACTTCCGGAAGATGAGGAAATAACCGCTCCTCCAGTAGTATCCAACGACGAATATATCAAAAATAGGCTGAAAACTACCTACCCAAAGATTGACACTTCTCTTGGACCATTCGAGGAATTAGATCAAACAATCATTGAACTCATTAGTCAAGATTTCCGATTGAATCAAAACCTTATCCTCACGCAAGCTCACTTGACATCTATGCAGAGAAGAATACCTTGTATCTTCCATGCCGAAGAAAATTAATACAAGGTACCCAGACTTTTTCATTGGAATAATTCTTTCTGCTGATGGAAAAAAGACCAAATCAAAGCTCGAAATGGGAACAAAGTCAATGAACATTCTATGCACTAGCTCTATCGCTCTTAACAAGAGTCTCAATGTTTTTGTTGACCCCGAAGCTGGTATCCTTTTCGATCCAAAAGATACCAAGCTGTATTTGATCAAGGAATCTGTCGACAAGTTCAAAGAGCTGGTGAAACCTGTGGGTGATCGTTTCTCATCCATTGACTCAATAAGACAGGTTACAAGTGGTTTTCAATCACCCACAACTTATAAGCCCTGGAGAAGAACCCTTTCCTCCTTTGATGACTGTTTTCACAAACCAGCAACCATCTTCACACTTTGTGATCTTCTTAACAATAGTGGCTATGGAAGTAATGACGGCTCGTTTTCCAGATGCGCATCTCAGTTCATGCAATTCCTTACTCTTGCAACCATAACCAACTCAGGAGTAGCTGAAAGAGACGAGTTTAAAGTGATTCTTGCATATTATGAATTGTACAAAGGTAAAGGTAAAAATTGGAAAGCTCATTTTCTTTCTTTTTTTTTGACAACTAATCCATCATTGTGAGAAAGAAAAAGAAGCAGGCCCATGAGCATACAACAGAAGATATTTTAATGCACATTGATCCAACCAGGGCAAACGTGGGTAACACGAAAAGTCAACGCGTCGAAGCCGAAGACGAAGGCCCCTCCACCAGGCGAAGACAAATTCAAGAGCACGAGGAGATGTACTGGTCCCACTTTGAAGAAGAAATTCAAAGACGCCTAATTCAAAAGATCTTGAAACAGAAGACGACAATAACTTGGATGAGCTATTCAAAAAGAATCCAGGGTTTCTCAGTTGGAGAAAGGTATCGTCCCTGGCACTGAGAGAAAATCGGGGTACACTGCTGGTACAAAAAATTGGAAATTGGAAATGTTTGGATACTATTATACACTTGATGGAGAATAATGTTAATCTCAGCATTTACAAATTTTCGAACGAGTGTAATTTAAATAATGCCATTCCTGGAATAAGCAATACTATAACAACTGCCAATAATAAGATTAAGGATATGTACAAGCACTATTCGAAACCCTTTATTGTTAATAAATAAAATAACACCATTATCAATCATTGTTTTATATTATCATTCTACTCACGTTGACCTCAATAACAAAAAAAAACAGACTTCTGTATGCTTGAATCATCCTTCTGTCTCTCGTATACACACACACGAATCTCATGCTATATGATTCTCTTGATCTGTTCATATATATTAATATTATTTAGCTTCATGGATATTTTAACAGTAAAACCTAATGGATACTTCTTTATCATCATTCAATGGTAAACAAAAATCTAAAGCCTCATACAAGCTAGTACAGCCATATTTTAGAGTTTCAAAAGTGAGTCTATACCAGGAGTTACAGTATTTTTTTTTTCTGTTAATGAAAGGTAAAAACTGTCGACATTCTTCTTATCTTTACTTTTTGAGAGGTGGACACAATGTTGCTAGTGTCCTATTTGATGTCTTATAGGCTACAGAGCCTCGACTGATCTTAGCATCGAATAAAAATGAGCCAGTGATAATTTAGAGTTTAAAATACTTCATTTCAACTAAAAGAATCTGCCAGGGAAGCTTATTATGCTATTGACAACCAAGACATTCTTAATATACATTTTCTTTTCTTTTCCAATCAATGTCAACTACTATCTAATCACTGTTTTTTCCAAAAAATTGAGAAAAATTTACAAATTGATGAGAAAAGAGGGGGAATATTTTGATAAATAAAATAACAATAATTGAGAAAAGTGTGGTGAAATACCACATAAATATGACTGTTAAAATGGGATTATATAATAAGATCAATTGAAATTGACTATGCGAAATAAGCCTTCAGATAATACCAAATATATTAAGATAAACAAACCACCTCGCGTGTTGGTTTGTGTTACCACATGAAATCCATCCTTTCTACATTGACTATGTAAATACAAACAATAGCAAAAATTCACTCATTTAAAATAGTATAAATAAGACCATTATTTTCCCCACAAAAAAGAAGTCTTCAGTTAATAAATTGATATCCTGCAAAGGAATTAAATCGATTCATATATAGTTTTATTTTTATATTTTTTTATTTTCAGTGAAAATCCCTAAATTTTCCACAAAAAGTACAGATAATATTTGGGAAAAAATGTAAAAACCCATCCATGTACAAAGACAATCAATATTGTAGATACCAAGATTTGGAAAAGTTTATCAGTAGAGTTAAGGGCTATTAAGGAACAAAATGCCTGTTTTTCGGATGTGGGTTAATAATAAAAGCCTAACTCCCTTAACCCATTTTCTTTCTCACCAGTTTTTTCTCATTAATTAGAATAACTTTTCTTATTGATTTGGAAAATTTTCTCGATTTCTTGAAAATCACATTATGTAATAATGGTAATATTAAGAATATGACAACGCAAGTTAAAACGACTGTGCTAATAATAACTTGATAATGACAAATAAGATACAATACAAGAACTTAAAATAGGATAGAAATAAATGAAAAATATAATGACTGTCAATAAAACGAAAATGATCCCAAATAGCTCTATGCATCAACTAACCTTCTTTGCAATTCATTTTGTCTTATTTTTTTTACTATTATTCAAACTCTTCTTTTACCATCAACTCTGAAACAATGGATGATCTTCTTCTTTTTCGGGATAGATTCAATGGCTATTTAAATGACTTAATTACCAGACTTCAAAAGAAAGCAAGGAAGAGCTTAGTAAATAATTGACCAAGAGGTTTGAATATATCATTATAAAAACGCGTTTTACTGCTTAATGAAAATATTATTTTTTAGATAGAAATCATTGAAAATAGGATCATTAACTTTTTAAAAAGAAAAAAGTGGAGTTTTATTTCAATTTGGTACAATAGCCATCATCATTCAATGAAAGATACATCATCTTTATTTACATGTAAATTTATATGTTAATAAGATGCTACATTAACATGTTAAGGTTTTTTTTTTTAAAAAAAAACAAGTTGTTTACATGCCCATCACTATAAACAATTGCGTATATCTGATCACAAAAAAAGGAGACATGCAAGGTTAACACGCAGCTTAACTCTGTGACATGATGTGATTAATATTAAACCCGCGTGAAGTTCTCTCTTTTTTTTTAGAAGTCTGAGACAAAAAAAAGGAAGCTGGTCTCAAACTTTTTAAGACTAAAACTACAAATATAAGATTAAGGGCATTTTTTTTCCCGTTCCTTTTCATTTCCCCTCTTTTTCTTTTTCTTTTTCTTTTTCTTTTTTCCCAATAAGCTACTTATAGATACAATGTGTATTACGCAGCTTCGAGTAATGCCTTTCCAATACGTTGACGATCATACGCTCTACTGTGTACGAGTAAAATTAAACAACTTCCGTTTCTATGACATCAAACGACCCTTCGTTGACTATGTTCAATTCTCACAAAAACTACAGCAGCAGCTACCAAAAAACAGGAATAGTGTTCCCAAGTTAAAAAAAGATAGTATCAGCAAGTTATTAAAGTCGTATACCCAAAAGAGCCAGGATCGACAGAACGAGTTGCACCTTTTTATTAAAGCTCTGTTGATGCATGTGCCGCCTGAAATAACCCGTTCTGATTTTTTTATGGATTTCTTTTCAGAATGCTCTGTATTATCTACCACCACTACCACAAAAAATGCACTGAAACGTGTATTTTCATCAAGACGTCTCGTCATAAGCACCACGTTAAATAGATCCACAGAAAGCATTCTATCACGGTCTGCAACTATCTCATGCATGGTATCTCCCCCTCTTCTTCAATCGGACCAACAAAAACAAAGCGTGATCACAAATGGTAGTAGTAGCAGCAGCAGCAGCATACACTCCTCTAATTCATCCTCATGCTCCAATATTGACACAGAGGATGATATTATGGATGGTGGCGAAATGAACATGATTAAACTCAAGATCATCTACGATCCCCAAAATATCATCATTATTCGAGTGCCACGTTCCATTTCATGGGAGGAGTTGGACACCCAAGTACGACACAAATTTGCATTGCTGAACATCGATCTACCAGAAAAGACGGTCCTGCAAGTGAGAGCTTGTCGCAAGTCAACTTCTTCTAGTATTTCAAATGTAACAGTAACTGCCTCCGTGATTTCTACACAGGATGAATTGAGTTTAGCTATGCAGATGGGCTGGTCCTGTCTTGAAAAAGTGACTCTCCATGCCACCTTATAAAATTAATCTTTTTTTTTCTGATACCCGATTTTACGATTTACTTATGTCCTCGAACTCTAAAAAAAAGACAAATAAAGTAATGATCTTTGTTTTGTACATAAATATATGGCGTGATAGTTTTCTTTGTCATTTTAGATTGTACGATGGCTCCCCGCTCACACAACGTGGCGGATTCATTTTTTTAAAAAAGATCTGAAGAGAGACCAGATAGGATCTCAAACGTAGCATTCTATGATATGATTGGCCGGGTTTTTTTTATGTTTTAAAAAAATAAAAAGCTTAAAAAAGAACTATGCATTAAACACATGGACCCTTTTTTTATCCTTACATAATCTTATCCAGCGGATCTTTATTAGATGACTCTTTTGGAGTCAACAATTCAAACTAGAAATATAAAAAATAAAGTATACTCATATAAAAAATGGAGGTTACTGTTTTTATATTGATCAAGAGAAGTTTTACATTTTCTTTTTTTTTAAAAAACAGTCCGGGGGTTAACGGCAATGAAAAAGCAACAGTTATATTTACATTGGTTTCTGCATTTTTCCTTACTCGTTAAAATCGGAAAACATTCTTCTCAGAAAAAGAAAAGAGAAAGAGACAAATTGTCGACTTATCCTCGGATAAACAACTACAAAAAATATTTCAAAGTAAAATGGATGTAGCCCCATTCGACTTGCTTAGTAAAATGGAAGAAGTGAACATAAACCAAATTTGAGATCATGAAAAAAGAAGGGTCCAAGTGTAGTCACTATGGCATTTTTTTTAATAGAGGATGCAAGTTTACCATTAACTTCAATTGTCAAATTAGGAAATTTTTCTGTTTCAAATAACTACCAACATTATTTTCCACCAATTCTGATCTCATTAGTTTTTATTTTTGCTAAACAAATGATCAAGTCATTCATCATTTTGGTGTAAAAAAAAATGAGTATTTTTACGATAGTACACACCAAAGTTTCAGCACAATGTATTTTTTGAATCTCTATGATAGATCGCTTTGGATAACAGAATTGTTTTTTTTAATCAGATCATATACATAAATCATATTGCTATTACAATATTTTTAATAAAACATTAGTTCAGAATTCAAATGAAAAAAGAAAAAGAAAACTTTCATGAAGGAAGCTTACGATGCTCTGATAATTAAAAGCAGAATTACAATTATATAAAAGCAAGCAAATGAATGAAGTTTATCCCCCCCCCTACTTAAATCCAAGTTCCTTCCAAAGACATGATCTATATAATAAGTTCAATTATTTTATTTCAAATACATTTATACTAAGATGATTCTATAACCTTTTTAAAGAAACATGTGGTTATTTTTTGTCTCAGCTATCACCTTATTTCTTAAAAAAGAGAAAAAGAAAGTTTTAAAACTTTAAGAATTGAAACTATCTGTATTCCATAGTATTTACTACCTTGAAAAATATCATTCGAGTAAAAAATAAATAAATAGAAAAAAGTGATGGTTATGTATATCGCAGATCTGTACTATATACCCATTCCTTAACGTAGTTTCAAAAATACTAAATAGTTAAATGTTTCAGAAGGAGAGAGAGTGGGGGGAAGGGAATGCAGCGAATGAAAAGCTTTTCTATGAATAATCATCAAGTAAGTGCAGTTTGCAACTATTTATGCGATCTGTGCGCTCCATAAATGAGTAATAAGAATTGTATGCATTTTGCTTATTTGAAGCAGTATTGGTCAGTTATTGGGGAGTCTATGTTGATCTAGGAAGATCTTTATATCATAATATCCTCTTTCTTTATGGAAAGCTCTTTGCTAAATGATAATTGAGCTACTAAAGTATCCTAAAAGTAAAATCTTGATCATCTGAAACTTCGATAAGCTATAATTCTGCAATAATGATAAAGATAAGGCCACTAAAAAAATGAGCATGTTTTATTTTCATTGTATAAATTAACTCTACTTGAAATACTTTTACTTCCGCATATTCTCTTAAAGCAAAAAAAAAAAAAAAAAAAAAAAAAAAAAAAAAAAA
>VCJJ01001713.1:44188-55361 GCA_024139415.1 Backusella tarrabulga
GCTTTTTTTTAAGATCTTGTAATTAAACAAATACTCTAGCCAATTCAATGAATATACTGTGTTTGAGCAATACATTGATGTGCATACCACGAGTAAATAATTTAAATAAAACTATTGCATATTTTATGGAATAAAAACTAGCATAGTATAATGGGATAAGTAAATTAGCAAGAGGGAATCAAGAAGATGAGGAGCTTATCAGTGAGAAATCAGTCATTCTCATTGCAGTATATCGAATGATAATAATATCACAAAAAAAAATAGTATTGGGCTTAAAACAATAGGAATGCTAATAATGTATGAGTAATAAAAGTATGAGGTGTAACAGAAATACACGCACATAACTTGAGTGAAGCTAAGATGAAATATCATATTTATTCAAAACCAAACCTCCAATATCAAATGGCAGATGGTGCAGAAATATTACTGGTAAATAGAAGAAAGAAAAACACTTTATTTTTGCGTAGACGTCTATGTAATGGAGACATATAGTAGTTCGAAGACTAACTGCTGATAGTAACCTATCCACCGTAAAGTAATATATGATAAGCTATCAGATGGGTTGATATGAGCCAACTTATCTAACAATCTTTAATTTTAAAATTGCTCCCAAAGCGAAAAATATAAATTAAGGGTAAACTCTATGGCGAATGATTAGAGAAAAAAGGGCTTAGGAGAAAATGCTTTGGTTAGCCATTAATAGGATATGCACAGAAGATACATAGAATCTTTTTTATTTTGATCAATTACTGCAAGATGTCAAGATATTATAATCAATTTTCATTTTAGTATAGCAATATATTATGTGTGGCATTTCCAGTCTTTTGCAAACTAAAGAAATATTTTTTAGATTTTTTTTACCTCTATCAGATTGTGTGTTAAAACTCAATTAGAAGCGCTGATTTCATTGCATTTCTTTTGATTTTCCGATATACGCGATCTAGATCAGTAACAAAAGGTGCTTTCCTCGACTATTATGACTAAATTTTAATGTTATTCTTATTTGTTATACTTTTCATATTGATAGGGTGACTGATTCCTCACATACATACCATGCACATAATAATGCAGTCAAATCTCGAAATCTGGATACTTTTAGGAATAGCTACTCCATTGTTTCTTGTCTTTTTAGATTTACAAAACTACAATTAGCCAATGAATTACGTGAATAGCATCTTCGCAATGGAATATAGAAGATTAGAATCTCCATGATTTAGCACTCCTGCTTCGATGTTTGACTGTAGGCAAGTTCTATTTTATTCTACCAAAGCCCTGTAAAAGACAGCCATTTACGTGCTATCAAAGCCATCCGGGAAATAACCGTGATTTATGTATTACGGAAAAAAGGTACAATGAGATCAGAAATATGGAAATAACAAGACTTGTGATTCAAACTTCGAATACCAAACATTCTGCCATTATCATTTTCGAAATAACCCTTCTCTTTTATTTATTTAAGAATCATAGAAGTAGAAGACTAGAACAAAGATACTCACTGATAAATCAACCCCTTTTGTTTATACAAATTGGAATCGATATCCTATCTCACTGCAATGAGAGAATACTAAGTTATCATCCACTTATCTGGTTTTTCTAGGGTTTTCTCGATATTATGTGGTTTTTGCATGATGTTGAAATAAATGAAAATAAGGAGGTTAAGAATGGACGTAGACGTGATTTAATGAAGAGAAGAAGATAATAATAAAAAACATGTTTTTTTTATATAACATGGAGAGATAGAAGTTTCTCTTATATAAATATATCAAAACAGCTTGAAAGTAGTAAAAACATAAAAATAAAAGCCATTCCATCCATACAAAAGACATAAAACCTTTAGGAATATTGACTAAAATCGTAAAAAGGTAAAAGGAGACAGGGAGAATGAAAAGAAAGTTTTCCAAAAAACTGTTTCTGCCACGCCAGTTTCGCATCACCTTTTTTTAAAAAAATATGCATTATGAGTGGATATTAAAATTCACTTTGTGCCTGGCTTAAACCCTGGGATTTTACTCTTTTTTTTAAAAAAACCTGCATATATTTTTAAGGACTAATGGTATTGGGGTTGAGCGAAAAAGAGCGAGGTTTTTTAAATCGACTCTCTAAACTTAAAAAAATCGTTTTTATAAGAAATACCTTTGCTCTTGCTGATAGTATTTTTACAGAGATAACCTAAATAATCGATCCATCCAAGTGAACTAATTTTCAAGGTTTTACTTTTTCCTCACACAATGACTAAACATTTACTACATACCCTTTTTGTTTCATAGTAGTAAACAATCAGAATCTCAGTTCAGGGACTGGTCAATCATATCGATGATCCGCTGAATAAAATTTTTTAGCGAAGAGAATTCTTTACTCGATAGCATTTTGTATTTCGCCTTAGAGTTTAAGCGGTTCCAATGAATTAGCGGACTTTACATTGGGTACGAAAAGAAAGTATTTCATCATACCAAAGGGGTTGTACTGTCTTTTTCAAAAAAATGAGAAAAAATTACAAATTAATGAGAAAAGATTTTCAAATTGTTGAGAAGCATTTTCAAATTATTGAGAAAAGGTTGATGAGAAAAAAAAAAGGGGTTTAAGAGAGGTGAAGAGATTGGTATTAACTCAAGGCATGATACTAAAATAATGGAATATAGTATGTCTGGCGAGCCAGATATCGTATCTACTGAATCTAACTCTGTCATGCTGGTGCGTTACTCTATCACTTAGCATCATGCTATTCTTCATCGGGAAACAATATACTTTTATGGACTTTGCTATATGGCTACCAACCACTATTTGTTCACTGCCTGAAATATACTCTGTACACATTATATATGCCCCCTTTTTCAATAATTACTATCACTTTTCTCATTTATTTGTAATGCTTTCTCAATTATTTCCCCTTTTTTCCCCATTAATTTGTAATTTTTTCTCATTTTTTTTGAAAAACACAGTAGGGAGCTCTACCTCCTTTTACGACTGTAAAATAGAAGTATATATACACCAAAAAGCTTACAGATCAACTTTTTTCCCCTTCATTATCAATTAAGCATTACAAAAGCCATGCTCTCTTCTCGCCTCCGAACCACCATCACCTTGTTCTGTATTGCTCTTATATGCCTTACTCAAGTGACCGAAGCTAAAGCAGGTCAAGCATCTCTTGATAAATATATTGGAGCCTCGATTTGGCTCTCAAAGGAGGATATGTGATGGGAAAACTTGTGCTATCCTCGTGATGCTATGGACAATGGAACTTACTGAGGTCAAATTTTTTGCAGACCTGATTCCAACTAGCCATAACTGCCAAGGCACAAATCATACCGTGTATGAAATCATTGAGTTCCTTCCTCTTCTTCAAGGTTTTATTTGTGATGTCAGGAAACAGCATGGGTGATTACGCTTTAAAATGTCAATAAAAAAAAAAGTAAAAGATAGAATTGCTATTTCACAAGAGGAACTTGAATGTTTACCCTTTCATCGCCCGTGGATCTGGGTTTTTGAGAGGCACTTTTTTCTTTTGTTTCTCGATCAAGCCAGATTCACTAACCAAGTTTATCTTCTTAATTGAAAAGAGATTTTTGTTTTATTTTCAAAGAAGAATGATATGAGTAAGTTGATCGAGATAAATGCAATAAAATTAAAAAAGGGGATGTATTTGTCAAAAAATAAGAAATTTTAACTATGAGAACGAAAAAAGAAAGTTTTTTGCTATTTCCTTTTATAAAAAGTTTTTTTCCTTTTTATACTCCTATCAAATCGAGATCTACCATGTTTTACCACAAAAAAAACTCATACTATGAGGGGTAGAAAGGATTTGTTACAGAAACAAATGTTTAAACTGGGAGATGCACGACATTACCAAAAGAACATGCCCAAAAAATTATTATTATTATTACAAAAAATGATTATTATTTATTATTAAGGTATTTTTCACGACCGCCTAACTCCAACTTCTTCATCAACGACCTATAAAGGAACTTGTAGGCCCATACATTGCCACGCAATCTTCTCATATCCACAATATAAAGACCCGGTAAATTCTTGATGCGACATATTTCCACACTGAAGCGAACCTCATCACCTGAATCGACCAGAGGATCGCCATAAATAACACTGGAGACAGCAGCTTGAGGAGGAGGAGAGGGTGTAGCACTTGGTCTACGCAAGAGACTCTTGAAGGGGGTTGCATTGGTATAACTTGACTTTCTACGATTCTGCTGTGCCATTCCTCCAAGTTCAGGTGCTCTTCGCTTTCGTGTGATGCGCAACTTGTATTCATTGTTTTCACGCTTGTACTCCAATCCCAGCTCATCAAGCACCTGTTTGACCTGCTCGATGATTTCAAGAGGAACTTGGCTGGTCAGTGCGTCTTGGTCCACTGCACCGTGGTGTGTACGGAGCTTGGGCTCAGATTCGGCGTAGTTTATACCATCACTTAAAGGACGACCTATAATGATGATGAGTACATGAACTATTCTATTTCTCTCTCTATTTTTCTTTCTTACCATGAGGTTTCTTCTTAAACCAATCCATAAACTTCTTTCCAGTACTTTTGTGCTTGTCCTTTTCTGAAGAGAACGTGGCAGTGTGCTCCGAAACAGATGACATAACATTGACATTGCTTTGTTGCTGAGGTTGAGGAGGAGTTCGACTTTGACGTCTTGCAAAGGGCATCTTGTTGTCGGTCATTGAATTGACCAGTAATGAAAGGGTCTTTCGACGTGTGCCTCGATCGGTGACGGGTGGTGGCTGGTCGTTTAATAAGCGAGCATTATGATGACTGCTTCGTTTACTATTCTGCTGTGGTTTGGAAGCAGGGTAAGGTGTGCTTATACTGAAATTAGGTTTAACAGGGCTTTGCTGTTGAGGCTGTAATAATGTTGTAGATGTTGTTGAAGTTGGTTTAATACTAGAGATAAATTTATCTTGCAAGATGGAGTTAGATTCTGGAGGTACAAGAGACATGTGTCTTGAACGAGGTGTATGTAATTGAGGTGCTTTTAAGTGTTGTTCTTCTTGATCATCTTGCTGCTTCTTCTTCTCAGCTGATAACTTTTCTGGAGTAGAATCTAATAAAGCATCCTTTTGGGTGGTAACGGGTTGTGGTATATCGTTCATAGTAGCATCATCTGGAACAGTTTGATCCTGCTCCATGTCGTCTCCCTTTTCATTTTGTTCTGCTTCTTCTTCTTTTATGGAGGAGGCGGATGTATCATTTGACTTTACGGGCTGGGTATAAGTAGTAGCAATAGTATTGCGTCTATTTGTATTTGGTTCTGGGGTTTCTGGCGGCACCACGGCATCCTCCTGTTGGAATCGTCTACTAGCTCTCTTCTCCTCAAACAAGTGTTTATGCGCACTAAGCCAAGGATGGTGAATGATGGCGTCCATGCCACAGCGCTTAGTGGGGTCAGGCACGAGCATGAGACTCATCAAATCACATGCCTCGTCTGAGATATAATCTGGGAAAGTCAAAGGGGTGTTCATAATGTATTTGTACAATAAATTGATGTTGTCACTTTCTGGATTCTCGGGATCGTCATCATAGGGCAGGTAACCGCATAGCATCGCAAACAGGATGACACCACAAGACCAAATATCCACTGCTGAGCCAACATACATGCCTTGATTCATGACGAGCTCGGGTGCAGCATAACAAGGGGAACCACAGCTTGTTGACATGAGATCATCATTGGAGGAGGTGAATTGATTGGCAAAGCCAAAGTCTGTAATGAGAACATTGCGATTGCGATCTAGTAATAAGTTCTCCTACATGATGGAGTAAGCATGCGTATACAAATATAATACAAAGAAAGTGGTCAATTACCAATTTTAGATCTCTGTGAACAATGTGCTTTTTGTGCATATAATTCACGCCACTCATTAATTGAGCAAATAATCTGCTTGCATCCTTCTCTTTTAGATAACGATGAGCCAATATATAATCGAACAATTCACCGCCTGTTGCACATTGCAAGATGATGCCAATGTATTTTTCTGTTTCAATCACATCAAACAACTCCACAATGAAAGGATGGTGAAGTGTCTATTTATCACTCATTTTAGTAATAATAATGATAATAATAATAATAATAATAAATAATTTGTTATCATCTTTACCCGTAACACAGAAATCTCTCTTTCTACTTTAGTCATACGTGATGAGGAATCGATGCTATCCTTTCGCATCAGCTTGATTGCGACCTATTGATACAATAAACAAATTGAATAAACAAGCATTTATTTGTTTGTTATTTGCTATGGCTACCTCTTGCCCTGTCTTTGCCTCAATACCAAATTTGACTTTGCCAAATTCACCCTCACCCAATGTTTGTAGTAATAAATAAGGACCAAATACTGTGGGTTTTCTACCGGGAGGAAGTTGATAATGGTAGAGCTGGTAATAGTATTGCCACCAAGGCTGTCCTTTTGCGAGCTGTGGTGCCTGCTGCTGCTGCTGCTGCTGCTTATGCTGCAATTCAGGTGGCATGGTGGTGACTGAATGTGCTCGTTGCTGATTCGCACGAAAGGAAGTTGTCGCTGATTCAGAATACATGTCGTTAAATGGCACCTTTGTTTGTTCCAAAGGATGAACAGACGAGGTCATACTCTTTTTTTTTTGTTTTATTTTAAATAAAAAACGTGACAGAAATCCTTTTTAAGGAAATAAAGTAAAAAAGGAAAAGCGAAAAATACGATTTAGGTGGTGATGGCGGCTGCGTTTTTTCTTTTTTTATGCCTGTATTCTTTTTTTGATACAGAATGGTGCGCTTTTATATATAAAATTAAAAAAGAAAGCGTAAAAAAAAAATAAAAAAAAAAATTATCAAAGTCAGAAATAAGAAGAAGAGGAAAAAGAAATGTGAAATATGAAATGGATTATTATTTTTTTTATTAATATTACTTAAAAATATTGTGTAGCATTATAAAATGATAATAAAGTCCGTGCAAAATATAAAAAATACAAAGAAGATAAGGTAGAATATACAAAATAGGGTGTTTGTTGTTGTTGCTATATAATATCATGATGATGATGATGATGATGGGGCATTCTCGGTTCACTACATCCATACGCTGCTATCATTCCAGGGAGACTCATCATCGGTCAGCTCCTCTAGTTCAACAGTTTCATAACCAAAATAGTTATTATGTTCGTTACTAACTTCTAAAAGTAAAAGTTCATCCTCTTCTTCCAACTCCTCTTCCTCTTCTGATGTAACCAGATCGGGCAAAACAAACTCGTTGGGATAATGGCAGTTTCGGAGTGGACTTGTCGGTTTAGGAAATTGTGTAATGATATCCCTCCAGCTATATACTCTTTGCACATTGTTAAATGGTGTATCATTCCTACAAGGATAATTGTAGCCAATGACAGACTTGAACACTCTTTTTAACTGTGTTTGGGAATTGTTGTTAGTATGATTCCACTTGTATGAGCCATTCCTATCGTATAAGAGAATATCCATGTGTCCATATTGCTGTGCACAGTCTAATGCATGGTCTAAACAGTCGTCAATTAAAACGTTGGCTCCAATTTCTCGACAAATGACGGATTTGGGCTTGGAGATGTATTCGAGCTGTTCCTTTTCCGAGAGGTTCAAGTTGCAAAAGTAAATACTTTCAAAAATACCTATTTTATACATTTGTATTAAACAATAAGGTCATTTGGCTCTCTTTTTTTCACACGGGACTTTTCATCTCATCTTACCAGGATAGTGTTTATCAACAAACTGTTTTGTTTCCCTAGCAATGAACTGAGGACGAGACGTTACAATAACAAGGGTGAACTTTCTCTTCTTGAGCATCTTCAATGCCTCGAGTGCAAAATCCTTGATGGGCTGTATTTGTTTAAAATAGTTCGAGTTGTAAAACTCTCTTATTTTGGCACACATTTCTTCTCGAGTACTACAATTGAATACTTTAGAATAATCCAGTGTATCAAAATCATGGATGCTGTGTTTTGTGGAATATTTCATGTTGTGCCATTCAACAAGGCTTTCTAGAGTGTGGCAAAGGGTCTGATCGAGATCAACTGCAATTGTTTTTCTGGGTTCTTTAATCATGTTTTGCTCAAGAAAATAAAATAAGAGAGAAAAAGAAAGGGGGAGGGAAAATAGGCACTGCGGTTCGCTAATTCATATTAAAAAAATGCTTTTTTTTTAATAATAATGGCGCTTTAAAAAAGGCACAAACTGCTGGGTTTTAACCATGAATGGAACACCATGCTCTTCTCTGGCTTTTTTTTTGTTTACCATTGATCGTTACTCTCCTTTTTCATATCGCCCATTGTATGCGTCTATTTCCCTTCCCAAGTGTATTGATTCTTTGGTTTTTTTCTGAAAAAAATGGGGCGAAAATTTTATTATTTTTAACTTTTTTTTGTATATGAAATTAAGGAGAAAAGAATAACGTAAACAAGATGGAGACAAGAAAACAATGTAAGGTAAAACTGTCATTTCATCAAAAAGTGGCCAGCCACGCAACATGAATAATTTCTATTTTGGTCCGCATTGCATACTTTTTTTTTCGTTTAATTAAAGTCCGCACACACTTCTTTAAAAAAAAGCATATTCTTAAAATTAGAAATAAAAAAAGACATGCTTATGTATAAAAATAAAAAGCATGTGCTTTTTTTCTTCTTCTTCTTCTTCTTCTTCTTCTTTTTAAAATTACAATAATAAATGATAAATGACAAAAGGGTTAAAGTGAAAATATAAAGCAGGGGAAGCAAATCTTCGCTTTTTGATGATCGACAGAAGAAACACTTGTTGCTTATCGTTTTTCTTGATAGATCTTGTAGTATCGTATTGGCAAAGCCTATTTTGATTCCCAAAAATACTTTGGTATATGTGTAACGGGTTACTTTTCATATTTGTACACCTTCTCTTTTTAATACACATGAATCGCATACAGTACACACGTGTTTTGTTTAGTTAGCCAAAGCGATGTAATGACGGTTGAATAGGCAACGCACCACAGAATGTAAAAAACCTGTCAAATGATCGTAAAAATGATTTGCAATATTTTTTTTTACTCCTTCTTGGTTATACTATCCCCCTTGACCAAAACTTTTGACTTTTTGTCAGTTTCTATTTTGCCCCTTTTTGTTTACCCTGATTTTGACATTTTGTCGGTCATGAGCAGGAAAAAGGCAAGAATATGTATATAAACAAAACCCATTTTCACTCTATTTTATTTTATTATCATGATTCTTATCCTTGTACTTTTTGCTGTCAAAATATGTATCCAGTTTTTCTTTGTGTCTCTGTGTCTCTGTGTCTCTGTGTCTCTTTGTTTATCTTTTCTTTTGTTTAGTAAATAAAAGAAGAGGCAAAGAGAAAGAAAGTCCAAGTCTTCCCCCTTTCTGTTTATTATGATCATCTTTTTTTCTTTTTGCCACTTTTACCCTTTTTATCTAGCGAAAAAGGGACTTGACAGATGTAAGTTTCAATACACTTGTCTCTTTCTTTTCCTTTTTATGGCAAAAGTAAATATATGTTTATGCTTTATTTTGATAGATTAAAATCATAATAATGATAATAATAATAACAATAATAATAATAAAGTATAATAAGAGAGAATTGTAAATGCAGCCATGCCTGTTTATCTAAAACGTAACGTTTGCCGATCATTCAGTTCTTATATGCACGTCCCTTGCAACTATATATACGTTACGTATGTGATAATATTTTGTGTAGATTCCATCTCTCTCTTTCTTTCTCTCTTTTGAATATTACTTTATTTACTTTTGTCTCACTCGCCATCTCTTATATCTTACTTGTTCGATAATAAAAGCAAATATATAAATATAAACATATATAAACATGTACCCAAACCCCGAGGATTCCAGTGTAAACATTTCTTTAAGCTACTTTTTATTATTTTTATTATGACAGCTAAAAATAACTATAATAACCATAGTTACGCATATTCAGTCCAATCATCTTGTTTCATGATACCAATAGTAACTGCAGTGATAGTAAAACCATACAAATGAAAAAGCAAAAAGTAACGGCTATGCTACAAACAAACGGGGTTTTTTGGAGTAGCGTTATTCAAAGCACTCGATCACCTCAAGGAGACAATGTAGTAGAAGAGTATGATGAGGATGAGGATGAGGAAGATGATGACAAAAGAGAAAGCTCAACCACTCCTTCATCCTCCTCATCAGAAGATGATGCCCTCATGCTGGACAGCAATAATAACCTCAACAAAAATAATAACAATAATAACGATAAGAAGCCCAAACTAGTGCGCCTAAAGTCAAGTAATGGCCGAAAGCGACGAGGCAACCTACCAAAGATTGTGACAGCCATTCTTAAGCAATGGCTAGTGGACCATAGTCGACACCCTTACCCAACAGAAGATGAAAAGAGAGCACTCAAGCAAAAGACCAATCTAACATTAAACCAAATAAGTAATTGGTTTATTAATGCGCGAAGACGCATACTACCAGTCATACTATCATCACCACCAGGTGAAAGTCAATCCTATTCAAAGGGAAGAAAGCGATTAGCGAATGAAATGGGTAATTCTAATAATAATAATTTAAAGTTTATAAAAGCCAATTAGCATAATTTTGATATCATTATTATTGCTATTGTTGTAGATAAACATGTAAAACAGCTGAGGTCAAAGGGTCGTCGCCAAGACTTATAGAAGCCTGTTATATTAAAAAAAAAAGAATAAAAAATAAAATGAAATAAAATGTTACTATTACTATCAAATATCATCATTATTATTATTATTGTTATTTCTAGTAGTAAATGTAAATATGAATAGATCACCAGTCTGGGGTGATTAAGAAACAGATAACACTTTGTGCCGAAAATCTTATCAAATATGATGTACAGAAAAATCAGAACGCATATCCAAATGATTGACAGATGATTTTTGCATTTTTTTTCTCTTATTTTTCTTTTTAATCAAACAACTCAATTACTTAATTTGGTGATCGAATAGAACAAACTACGCACAGAAAATGCTATTAAAACATGACTAAATATTATAAATAATTCTTATTCATCAATTAAAAATTGTTTACCAATTCAGCGTTTATTATTATTTATAATTGAATGCTTTTAAGCAATGATGACAGCGAAAAGAGTAAAAATCACAATAATCTATGAATCCATTGACTGAAAACAGCGGGAAATTTTAGAGAAGGAGTTATCATTTAAAAAAAAAA
>VCJJ01001716.1:0-16716 GCA_024139415.1 Backusella tarrabulga
AAATATTTTCCCTTTTTCTCATTAATTTGTATTTTTTTCCCAATTTCTTGAAAAAAACAGTATACAGCAACTAACGTAGTTGATCTATTATTTTATGCAAAACCTTTTAATACTAATTTATATATTTAACGTGTAAAGTCTTTTACATATTTACCTTAATATCCAACCTATAAATATTACATGTATTTAAAATTTATATATAATAATAAATTATTTTATTGATTTCATATACTTGTTTATTATTAGTATTTGAGATGGAGGTAGTGTTATTGCAAGTGCTTTGTTATATTTAATTGGATAAAACCAAAGTTACAATCGGATTTTCTTTCATAAGTTCCTTGATATTTGGCTGATTGAATAGCAGCCTTGACTCAAAACCTCATAAAAGCTCAAGAGCAACTCAACTGAAATCGTTCAAAGGTTAAGGTCACCTTTTGTCACGAAAGCAAAATATTTTCTGAATACACTGAAGAACCTTTATCATTATATTAAAAGTATGTACCAATAGTTCCAACAAAATTTTGTCATTATACCCATATACTTTTGCTATCGATCATTTACTTTGTTCATCTAAATCAAAGACATTTATCTGACATTTGAAAAAAGAACTCTATAGTGACGTAATGATAACTTTTGACAGAGAATCGGTGTTACATCAACGCATCATGTTTTATCATGAATACTGCTGACTCTCGGCTTTTTTAGCTCAACAGACATCATTTTTCTTTCCATTTTATGGTCCATTCAAAGGTATATTTATTTGGAAATGCTTTTCAGAGTAAGTTTTTTTTTTATTTTACTCTGACGCTAGCGATTTCATCCAAATTTTAATAACCTAAATTGATCATTAAGTTAAAGTGACGTTGATACAATGTTTAACTCCAGATTTCATACCTTTTAATTTTTAGCTTCCCTTGGTAGTTGAAGTAGAAGATAAATTAAAACGGTCAGTGCACAATCAACTTACAATTGGCAATCCACAACGACCACCGGAGCTAGTTGGTTTACACTTCACCGAAAATAATGTTTCAGAGAAAATATTGTATATACGCCTCATTATTTTTTTCTGGTACCTATGGTACACTCTACTTGTCTAAAAACGTGCTACTCGATACAATTTGAGAGCCAAAGGTATCTCTGAAAAGAGCTTCATTCGAACGAACAGATATACCACATTTAATGACAAATTGGCTCATGTGTGGGCAAAATTAACATGGTAATTACAAAAAAGAATTCTGTTTTGGAAGGTATAAGTGACCACTCTGTCCAAATGTGAGGGCAAAAAAAGAATAGTATACCATGTTATGTTATGTATATATATATATATATGTATATGTATAAACGAATAGTCGAGACTACTATTCTTCGTAGTTTTGTGAATGGATTATTATTTAGAGAATAATGCTAAATATGTATAATCTCCAGAAAGAGATCACCGATTTTCGCTGAAATTATCAAAGCCAAAATGCCAAGTCTCATTGATAATATGAACCACCTCACAGGGAAATCTACACATTTTAACGAGGCTGAAAGGCCAGAAACATCATTTGCCATACATAAAAATTGGAATTTAAATACTTAGATGCATACAGCAATTCTTGGCTTTGTTTTCATCTTTTCTGACCTCATGGCCAAGAACGCTGAGCAGATAGGGAAAAGAAAACGGCACTGTACCTGTCGATCCCCTCCCTTTTTTCTTTAAAAGTCACTTTTTGAAACCATTCAGTGACGAGGATTTTATATATACGGACTTTGAATACAAAATAGGAAATCATCATTTTGGCTTAAAACAAAAAAAACTAACGAAAGGTTTTTCACTCTTTCTCTTGAAATACACAATTTTTTGTTTCGTTCGTTTTTTCTCTCTTTCTCTTTCTCTTTCTCTTTCTCTTTCTCTTTCTCTTTCTCTTTTATTTTTATTTGTTTTTTATTGTCACTAAAAAAATATAAATATATCTATATCTTTCCTCAAATATACATACATTCACACATAAAAGAAAAAAATGGATACAAATACACAAGAAAGAGCCTCAATAGAACCACACAACGAAGACCTTCCTATTCCTCAAGAACCATACCATGATGAAGAAGAAGAAGAAGAAGAAGAAGAACCTGTGCAATCAGAAGAGGAAACTCCTAGACGAGAGTATACATACGAGCCAAGCGTTGTAAGTACGCAGTCTGCCCCGCCTCCTTATGAATTATATCCGCCTGCAAAGACAGTGTTTGGACGCATATTTAATTGGTTACGCAAGATACCAAGATTCAATACGCACCAAGCAATTTATTTACCGACCATTCACACCACCACAACTCGCAGTAGTTCTCGATCGTGGCTTCATCGCCGAACAGCATCACAATCCTCTATTCCCTCTGTAGACTCTTCTGACTCTGTATCATGTTGGTCGCACTACTATTATGCAGTCATAGACAAACTACCTGGCCGACTTGTGCTTCCATCCTCTGTTGCACGATACCGAGGGCTCATGCTTTGTATTTCTTTTTTCTCCTTGCTGCTTTTCAGCTTTTTATTCTTTTGCTCCATCTTCTTTGCCCCAACAAGTTACCCAGACCCAGTGTTCCCCGATAAGATTACAAACGACACCGCACGCTTTTTAACGCTTAATATATTTATGCGACCTCCTTTGATTAAGAATAACTGGTCAGACTATAAGGACGATCGACTAGCTTATATTGAAAAGTATATTTTACCCGATTATGATGTCATTACCTTTCAAGAGTCATTTGCTTTTGCTTCCAGAAGAAAGGATCGTTTGATTACAACTGCAAGACAAATAGGCTATAATTATCACATGGAGTCGCCTCGCAAGTACCCTTGGGATATTGGCGTGGATGGAGGTTTATTGGTTATTTCTAGATTTCCTATTATTCAGACCGATATCATAGAGTATCCAAGAGGACAGCACAGTGATTGGTAAGTTTTTTGTTTTTATTTGATAACAAAAAAGGGCAATGGTTTATTTATTTTTGTTTTTTATTGTTATTGTTAATAACATGAAATAGGCTATCGATTAAAGGGGCACTTCATGCATTGATTCAATTAAATCCAACACGCAAAATGCACATCTATACGACACACACGCAGGCATCTTATGACTTGAATAATGAAATTAATGAGGAGGATACATTTATTCGACTGTACCAGTTTTCGCTCTTACATGACTTCATTTATGAGACAGCCAAGGACGATGAACCAATCATGGTTGTAGGTGATTTAAATGTCGATGCTGCAGTTCATGAAAAGAACGTACCCATTACACAACCATCAAAAAAGAGCTCATCAGAGTATTTAAAAATGCTGGAAGTGATTAAAGGCGTGGGTGTTGCTTCATCCGATGGGCGCAGGTTCGAACATCCATGGAAAATGCACAACCTCACTGATATACCCTATTCGCACTATGGCTATCACCCAGTCACTTTTGGTGATTATTCAACCAATGATCAAGGCCAAATTGAGCCTGCAGAGACCGTATTAACCAATTGGGATCAACTCCTAACTGTACAAAGTATTGATCGCTTGTTTTGGTATGATCGTGATACAAATAGAGTAAAGTTGGAGAATCCAAAGGTGGAGAAATTCTGGGTAAAGGAAAATAAAAGAATGACGGTAGAAGAACAAGAAGAGGCACAATTTACCCAAATATCAGGTAACGAAATTGTTATTATATTATGGGTTCACTATAGGCCTATTTAATTTACACCATTGTTTTATATTATTAGATCATTATGGTTTGAGCTGTGATATCAATATCATTTAAAAACTACGCATTTTCTTCAAAAAACTGCATTTTATTTTATTTTTTTTCCGTCTCTTTCTTATTGTACAAATCATTATATATATAAATATGTGTTTTTTTTTTGTCATTATCAAACACACATTAAATAACTTAAAATGAAATAGACAAGTTGATTTGTGTATTTTAAATTCATGTTTTCCTAATTCGTTTCGGTTAAATTTTTATTCTTTAAACTTAATACGCAATCCAATGACTTTTAACCTCTTTCATTCAAACATGACTATATCCTGCTGGTGGTGATATAAGTGCAGAAAAGTATAGAAGAGCTCTGGATTTGGAAATACTGATTTTTTGGAATATTGTCGGTTTGGAACGAAGAAGAAAAAATTACATGTTGTCATACATTTTTCAAACCTTGTTTTAATAAACAAGATGACGCTTGTACTTTTGTTAAGATGGAGATGCATTCCAGCTTTTTATCTTGAAGCATCTTGGACAAGTGAAAGAATAAAGCAGATGGAGCATCTACTATTTAATAACAATATAAAATTTTCCGAAATATCTAATCTATGTTTCCAAAGTAAAAATCTTTTTTCGTTGTTGTTTGGCCCTTTTGTTATTAACATTAATGAAACAAATGTTATCCTTAAAAAATAAAAGTCAGCGTTTAATAAAGGTCAACCAAGCAATATGTGCTCCACTAGAGGATAAAGGTCAAGCATCAGTCTTGTGATTCAGCATCCCAAACCAGGAGAAGGTTTAATTATATGTAGAAGCAGTATCATGCTTAAATAAAAATACTTGTAAATATTTATAAAAAATCAAACTTTTTTTTGCTGTTCTTTGTTATTATTTATGCGTTTGATGGTCAATATTACTTTATAAACATCTTGGAACTTTATTTGGAAAAAATCAAATGAGGCCTTTCAGAAGCAATTTTCAAAATGGTTTGTCCAAATAAGGCGTTTGCCCAAGCAAACCATGAGCGGGTATAGCCAAGATTATTATCCCCTCCTTCCTTTTCAAATACATTTAATGATTCATGGATTAATCCTGTACCATCAGTTGAATGAAGGATAATATCCAAAGCTTCTTTGATTTCATCATCACTAGATGAAGTCAGAATCTAAAAAGTAGCAAACAATCAATAAAACGAATTTGTTTAAAAATAAAACATTTTACATACTCTGACTATTTGTGACATCGGCCATGCATAACCTAAGCCAATCTATTTAAGAGCAAAAAAAAAAAGAGGTGTGGGTGATTTTGTCCAACCTAAATCAATATCATAAAGTCAGTTTACATGTGGTCCACCGGTTCCTGATCCACGAGGTCCAGCAAAATAATATGGGTTGTCCAATGACAAGACTATTTTTCTTGTACTTTGATAAATTGGATCATCTTGATTCACAAAACCAAGGTAGCTTAATGATAATAAGGAAGGAACATTGGCATCATCTATGATCAAAGTAGAGCCGTACCCATCCACCTCGTCTAGTAAGTGTGGATATAAGTAAATAAATAAATTAAAAAGAAGGAATAAATAAGGAAATGAGAGTTTTTTTTTTCACTTACAAGCAAAGACCTTGCCATGTTTCGGATGATCAACTATAGCATACTTATAGATACCATCTCTAATTTCTGATGATATCCTGGATGCCTCGTTTGCTAACCTTTGTGTTCTTGCACCGCCATTATTTGATTTAGTTAATAATTCAGACAAGTGACCGAGCTCGACTGAAAGCATAGCGTTACCGGGTATAAAGAAAGGAAACACGGTTGCATCATCTGAAGGTCTAAATAAGCTCTTTACCATACCAGTATATTTTACAGGTTGTCCTCTTCCATTTAAGAATTGTGTTTCTGTAGGTCTATCAGCTTCTTGAAAGAAAGTATATTTTACATCAAGTACTTCGCCTGCAATAGAATTGAAGAAAAAGTATGTTGAATATATGTAACTTCGCATCAAATCCGTTCTATGCATGTATCTTTACCTGTAGTTTTATTAAAAGTTGGATCTTGCTCTTGTTTGATTGTACTCAGTATATTTTCTACCGCATTTACCCACGTATCATCTTGTACAAAGGAATTATCTCCCGTTGTATTCCAATACCTATATGATAACCCCATAAACGATGCCAACGAATCTATTTCCCATTTTGTTTCGTAGACTAAAAGTGTGTATAGAATTATGAGAAGCATTATTCATATCCTAGTTCAAAGTGTTCATTATATTACCTCCTGGTTTGAGATGTACTGAGCGTTTTTGTACTGCGTCATTCATATTGGGTTCATTGAAGGCGTTTGAATAAGGATCAATATTAATGAACTGAGCTTGCATATAAATGGTGCCCAAAAACAATTTTTTAAGACTGACATCGTGTTTGATATAATCCAGATAGGGAAGTATCTGGTTTGCAGAATCTCGCAACCACATGGCATCGATATCACCCGTGATAATATAAGTGAGAGGTCGACACACCTGATCCGATGTAGTACAAAGAGTGCTTTTGATGGTTGTGTCAAGTGTATTGGGGAAGCTGTTTTCAAACAAGCGTGCCAGATCCATGTTTGTGATCTGTATCACTGTTAGAAAAGTGACACTTTTATTTTTTACAAACAAACAAAAATGTTTACCCTTGATGTCACATTATGAATGATGGATTCGATGACTTGACTGGTGAATTTTCTGCATGATTCAATGGGGCGCTGGAATGGTAAACTAAGTGGACCACTACTAAGTGGTAAATGACTTTCTCTTGCGTATCTATTACATAGGAATAAATGTTAGTTTAATTGTTACTTCTCTTACAAAAAGATCTACTATAAATTTGTTTAAATAATTACTGAGTATAGTCCGGGCAATCTGACATTATTATATGTATAACGATAGATACTCCAAGTGTAAATTTTAAAAAAAGAAATAAAATATAAATAAAAGAAAAGAAGGTTTTTAGAAGAAAGAAAAATGGCCGGTTTATATAGAAAATGCACCAACAAACAAACCCTTTTCTTTCTTTTAGGGATAATTTCATTTTGTCATCTTTGAATCACTCGCATACCGTAAATTGTGAATGACAACACGCATAAAGTTTATTATTACATATTGTTACATGCACTCAATGATGTTATACACTATTTTTCTCTATTGCATTTTATATCAATGATATAAATTAGTCGTCAGTTTTTCTTGCTTTTTATATCTAAGATATAAACTAATTAATAAGCACTTCTCCTTTATACCCTTACAATCTCCTCTTTTCTCCTTTTAAAGCGCTGAACTGTATATCAGTCATATTGATTTATATAATTATATAATGATATATTACTCTATGAACAAATTCATAAGTGGGCTTAATTTTTGTTATAATTCATTTAATCCATATGTGACAATGTATATGATTAATGAGTGTAAGATGTTACTTAAATAACAACGAATGTTATCAAATAGAACTCATAGAGGAAGTTCAGTAAACTATAGTTAATTATAGTTAAAAGTCTAGGAGAAAATACAGTCATCTTTATCATTTAAACCCCTTGTTTTAGAAGTAATTTAAATAGATCATTTCATTTTTATCATTACCACCCCTTTCTCACTTTTTTATCTTCATATAATTATCAGATCACTCACATATGCATCGCCTTTACCTCATCTCTTGTTTGATGTTGTCAAAGTATGAAGGAGACAGAAAATATGCTTCATTTTGTTTTTACTTTTATCAAACAAAACACACCACACGTCTGAGACTTAACGTAATTTTGTATAGAGTGTTCTTTCATTTCGATAGATGCACTATTAGATCCTCTATCAGTCTAAAAAATTAATTAAAATAACAAAACACTATCGTCATGCGGTGAAGGTAAAGAAAAATACTCTTACGTGGCAAAAGCTTTTATCCATTAATTCGGATTAAATATAAACGTACTTTAGTGAGCATAATGATCATGTCTCAGAAAATACTTTATTTAGTTTCGTGACCTGACAAAAGTGTTTAGTTTAAGTATTAATAAAAGGGAAGAAATGAAAGAGGGGAGCCAAAGATGAAATGACCTCGAATACATAAGCCATCTACATAACGCACACACACGAAAAAAAATGATGGTTTTGTAACTCGATTCAAAGTCATACCCTGTGGATGTAATATGGATGTAGAACTCACTTGATTCTAACAGTCATTTTTGTGACAATAGGCATCAATTTATACATATACTTTTTTATGCATTATTTTTAATAATAACATGAAAGGATTATGAATGCATTTTATTTATTAAATTGCTTTATACAAAGTCTATTATTATGATGATTCTTCAGCTGCTGCTGCTTTCTTTTGTTTGACAGTACCAAGATTAACTTTAGGAGGTGTAGAAAAACCAAAAGCCTTTGACACTTTAGCGAGATCAAGGCTTTCAACATCGAAAATCTTTTTCAAGCTAAATGACGAATAAGCCTGTAAATAGGAGCGATATCCGTCCTTTGCTGACTGGTTCAAATAGTAGTTTTTATCGATAAGTTTCTCTAATTGGCCTTGAACGTTTGCAATCTTGCTTGGTGGAAATTGGTATTCATTCAATGGGACCTTGGCATGTTTGAGGTATCTAAGGAAACCAAGTTCGCTTGGTAGTAAGAATAGTAAACTCTTTCCTTTTCCGTTTGAACCACGAGCTGTTCGGCCCACACGATGAATATAGTCACGAGGATCATCTGGTGGATCAAACTGGACAATCCAGTCGACAGCTGGGATATCTAAACCTCTTGCTGCTACATCTGTACACAGTAAAATACCTCTTTCAGCATTACAATACTCGAAGAAGGTGTTTGTGCGCTTCTGCTGCTTTTGTTTACCCTATTTTATTAACCGATTGTAAGCATAATGCCAATAATGACTATTTGTCTTTACTTACGTGAAGTGCCAGTACAGGAACATCAATATAGTTCAGCAATTCCGCATGATATTTAACAGAGTTACAGCTCGAGAAGAACACAATGACCTTTTTCTTTATATTCTTTCTCAAGAAAGTAAAGAGTAATAAGAAGCGACGGTCGGAATCGCACACGACATAGCCTTGCTCCAAACCATCTGCAGTCGAAGTGTCTCTGTTTTCGTGAACATTAATATACAAAGGCCCTTTTTTAAGCGAAATGCGTGCTAAATCCTGGACTTTTGTTGTTTGTGTAGCCGAGAATAACATTGTCTGTCTTTCTGATGGAATAATCTTGATAATTTGTCTCATTTCATCCTCAAATCCAATTTCCAAGATGCGATCTGCTTCGTCAATAACTAAGGCCTTCAAGTTTTTAAATACAAAACCACGAGTATTCTAAGTAGTTTAAAAGGTTAAAAAAAGGACATCTTTTGTGCCTTTTGGTTGGCATGCTTACTTGTAAATGATCCAATAATCTGCCCGGTGTTGCCACAATAAGATTGACGCCTTTTACTAATTTGTCTGCTTCTGCCTTACGGTTAGCTCCACCGATAACAATACCAAATGTCATTTGATGATATTTCAATAAGTCCTTTGCAACACCAAAGATTTGAAGCGCCAGTTCACGGGTGGGCGACACAATAATAACGCCCGTGCCGTTTCTGGGCTTGAACTTGAGACGATAGAGCATTTCGACTGCAGGAATCAAGAAGGCCAAGGTTTTTCCTGAACCGGTCTTGGCAGCACCCAACACATCTCTACCAGCCATCAGGGGCGGGATCGTACGAGCTTGTACTTCGGTCATTTGGCTGAATCCGAGATCCTTGATTGCATTCTTTGAGCGCTCGCAACACTCTAAAGAATCAAATTCATAGCTGACAGGTGCTGTAGACTCGTCTTTCATTTCAAGCCCAATATCTCCTTGCTTCTTTTCATTCTTTTGCTTTTTTGCTGTAGAGGGAGCTCTATCGGAAGCTGCTTGTCTTTTCTTGGAATCGCCCATTGATCAAAAAACGATCTATTCAATTGTGAAAACTTTTTTTTTCTTGTCCTCTCACTTTTTTTTTCTTTTTCCTTTTCTTTGTAAGCGTGACTATACAATTCGGGCCAATAAGAATGAAATAAAGTCTAAAATGAAATGTGTACGGTTTTCTGATCACTTGCCAATAAAGGAGACAATACAAAGTGGATATATTGAGCTGAATAGTATACAACTGTCACTTAAAAGCCATCATAAAGCATATTGTTGTTGAAATGAACATAGCAAAAGACTGATATTTATTCTAAGGAGCTCTTTTCTGTTTCAAGTCATGATAGTTGATTATTGCAAATCCTGCTTCCCCTCCCTTTTTTTCATTTTATTGTCGAAAAACTCGGAAAGTATGTATAAATGGGTTTTATTTTTGTTAGTTTAATAGTATTTATAGCCATAATAATGATCATGGTAAAAGGATTTACTTTACCAACACAGAAAGTTGTTTGGTTTTCATAGGATTTTATATAACTTTTTATTCATTGTAACTTAATATTATTTACACAGAAGGCTCCTTTACTCTATGAGCAGAGATGAATGAGCTAGGTTTTCTAACAAGAGAAGTACGTGGTGTTGCTTTAGGACGAACGGGAAATGTCTTTTTGGGATTCTTCAAGTCAAGTAACAAAATACCAGTGGGAGACATGCTGTTGAACTCTTCCTTTTTTGGATTCAACAACAACTCCTTCTGTTGCTCTGTCGATCGCTGTAATTTTGCACGAAGCGCCTCCATCACCTTACCATGATCTAGTGGCGCATCATTTGTCTTGTCCTCTGGTTGAGGTTGTGATCTGTTCTTTTTTGGTGCAGATGCTCGGTGAACAGATGGTTTTCGATGTGATCTGGCTCGGGAGAGTGTACGTTTACATGATGTTCTTTCTCTAATCTGTTGCGTTTGAGCCGGTGCGGTTGTTACTTCAACGGTAGGCTGTTGTTGAGTATCTTCGTTTTCGACACCTGTTGTTGTTTCTGGTGCAGTTATATTTTTACAAGTATTGTTATTATTAATATTATTGGTTGCTACTGCTGCGGCTATATTATTATTGTCGTTATTATTATTACTGATAGTATCATTATTTTCTGTATCATCAAACTGGCCGTGTTGTGGCTGATTCGCTTCTGGCGAAGAAGGAGCTGATAATTTAAGCTCAGAAAAAGGTACATCAAATAAAGTATAAGGAGAGAGTGGTTGCAGTAAACTTGTAGTAGGTGAAGGAGGCGTGTTATTATTCATTGAATTAGGTGTTAATAAATCAGAAGTGGCCTGTAGAGGAGGAAGTGGTGGTGGTGATAGCCAATCGTGTGAGTTCAAGCCTTGTGACCCGAAAAGAAGAAGATAAAATACAACAGTGTGAGTCACAAGTATACATTATAAATACAAAAGCTTTAAAAAAAAGGAACAATAACCCCAAATAATATATTACTTACTGGCTAAATCCAAACCTCCATCATCCAATAAAGCGCTATCTGGCCCCAAATGCAAATCGAGGAACTTTGATTGTAGTTTAGCTTCCTCTGCTTTCCTTAGTTCTTCCGCTGTTCGTCTCTATTTCATTTACATTAATAAATTAAGTTTATTGAATAATAATACACAGTTGATAAAGCCCGATATTTTTATATTATATTAACCAAGCTTATATGTACCTTGTCTTCTTCAGCTTTAGCAGCCAAGATATGCTTTAACAGGTCTGTATCTGATCTATAAATATCCAATATCTCGCCAACGCTAATATCTGCCAATGATGTTTTCTCCAAAGGATTCCCACTGTTGCTGTTATTGATGGGATTATTGTTGTTATTGTTACTATTGTTATTATTAGTATTACTGCTGGTTGCTAACATTTTGGGAAAAAAGCGAAAGAAATAGAAAGAAAATAAATTTTTAAGAAAATACAAAATAAATAGGGGAACACAAGTTGGTTAAAATTCAGTTGGTACTCGTTCACAACTCAATAATAATAAACAGCCACACAATTCACTCCCATTTTAGAAAATCCCTTTTTTTACTTCTTCCTCTTTCTCTTTTTTTTCTGCTCTGTACTGTTTGAGTTGCTTTTTTTCCTTTACAAGCATTCGGCTTCATTATTGTTAATAACATTTAATATCTTATTTTATCTACAATTTGTGATACTAAATTAATATTTTTTATAAAAAAAGCAATCCTTTCTTATTTTCTTAATCACGAATTTCGAATGAAATACAAAAAGTGCGTTTATCGCATTAAAATGGGTTATACTTTCATAACACGAGATATTTTTACTTTATTTTATTTCAAAAACAGAGATAAAGAAAATAAGCTTTTTTTCTCGATCGGTGAATTAATCAGCCTTCCAAAAGCAACAAAAAATGTGTTTAATATATATATAAAACAACAACAAAAAGGGAAATGTAATTGTTTTATATAGCATTATATAAGCATATCTAAAGAAATCAATATTCACGCATAAATGACCGTTCTATATACCCTTTTAAAAGTGTAATTAATCAAATTTAATAAATATGGTTTTAATAGAAGAGTTTTGGTTTAAAAAAATGTTACCCAAGAAAACAAGGTCCAAACCTTCGAGTTGGGTTACATATAAAAAGACCAGCCGACAATATTTAGTTTTTAGCGATGTCCAAACCTGGTTACAGATATGAGATAGAGCATCACACTCAAGGTCAGTTAAAAATGTTTATCACAAAAATAAACATATGCATAATTAAATGTACGTAAGAGTAGGAGAAAATAGGGGCTAGATTTATCTTTGAATAGGTAATGGTTGTGTTTTTCGCTGTAGTATTCGTTTACTTATCGCCACAACTATTAGCTGCTTGTATTAAAAAAAGAGGGAAAAATACACTGATGGAAGTATTATAATTACTACTTTTAGAACTGACATCTTATTGTTACAAAAGTGATTTCAGAATAAAATGTACACTTTTTTTTCTTTTTTTTTTCTCAATTGATACGTCTTTCTTTCCCACTTGTATTTAGGAAAAATAACATGACTAATCTTCTTTCTTTAATATAACCAACCAAGACGTCCTCTTTTTACTGTTATGAAAGAGAGAACAGTACATATACAAGGCGTATACCATAATAGTATTTTAATTTTAGTTCAAGGGTGCCTCAATTAAAAAAAAAAGATCACTGCCCCTTCAATAAATGCTGATTGCTGCATACTAACGTTCCATAAAGGAAAAAGAGTATTCTTGGTACTAACATTTAGAATACTTATATTTTACTGAATAACCCATTTGGAATGAACTTACTTGAGAAAATAAGTAGTAAAAGTATGTATATTAATGTATACAGAAAAGAACAATAATAGTTTACTAAAGAATGTTACAAAAATAATCTGTACTATGGACTTGAGCAGTTCAATAGTAACTAAGATTGAAGATTTTGCACTTTTATAGTAATGTAAGCATTGTAATTGATTATTCTCAGCTTGGTTATCCTTCTGTAAAAATAGTATAAAGCCAATGGAAATAGTCTTACTATTTTGGATTCTTCTGGAAACTTTAATAGTGCCAAGTTGCCTCATTTTACTTCGATAAAAACCGTGCCAAGGTCTTGTTTTAAAGACTGAAAATTTGGATTTTTTTCCCAGTAATTCAATGGATGATATTCTTATCGGAATCAGTTTGCTTCGCATAGAAATTTGTCGGCATTCTGGCTTTGATAATGCTATATGAGAAAGCATTTGGAATATCATGACTAAAACTATATTGGAGATGAATGAGGCACTATGGGTTCTAATAAAAAGTCTGAAAAACAAAATCTCATTAGAAATTTCTTTAGCATTCCAATTGACCTTTATGGAACGAATATATTCATAAAAAAAAGAGTTAAATACGGTAAGTTGTGGTTTCCATGAAAACTAATACTCATTTCGAGTATACTGTTACTTGCATCAATATGAACGTAAAGATCGTGATACAAAGTAATAATAAAGTGCCCACACATATAAATTTAAAAAGCGAATTTCTAAATTAATTCAGAGTTCCTTTAATGTCATAAAACTATTCGACTTGACCTCAAAATGCTTTTTGGTATACCCGATAAATGACCAATATATAAACTCTTTTATATGATCCCATTGATCCATGTGTAAAAAGCATTCAGTGATTGGAAACGAAGGATCCCCTCTTTATTTACTTGTATATTAAAACCATTGAGTAAATCTTCCCACGATATGAAAGGAAATAATGGATATTACTTACTTTGGTAAAATGCGTGTTTTGGTATGATTACTTTAGAGACCTTTAGAATATACGTATGCAGAATAGGATCGTGGAGATAGATATAACCTATGGATAGATGTGAATATTTCAGAGACCTTTAAAACGATATTGCTATGAAAAGTGTTTATTAACAACAACAATGACCATTGTATACATTCTTTTATAATTTGTTATTCATGCGAAATGCCTAGTGTAACAAATAAACCTTTTGCCATATATTTAAAGTGTAAAGCATGAAGAGTATCAGCAGGTGTTGGCTATTTCTATTATCGTTACTCTTTAGAAGGAAATGAAAAAAAGAGATAAAAAAGAAACGTATACTCTTTATGTGAAAGTCAGACTATTTTCATTATTTTCTTTACTTGTATATGTTTACCTATCGTTTCAAGTGTCGCTATAAGACTATACCAATTTTAAAAACCCATTGAACCATAATTGGTAATTCTCACTTTTAGTATTAAAAAAAAACTCAGGGTATTAAAGTGGTTTCATGATTATTCATTTGTCTTGAGGAGATATAGAAGAGTGCAAAGAAACCGTTTGATTGTATTTAAGAATAGTGTTTAACCTTCCTTGTGCCTAAGGAAAGTACCTTTCCAGTTAGCCAAACAGGGCATCATGGAATTAAATTGTTTTAATTTTGATATAAGATAACAGTGAGTTGACTTTTAATCTGGATTCTGTTGCGATGAGAGGATTACTAAATATAACACATTTGCGGTTTTAGACAACATCGACTTTTTTAATGGAAGGAGAAATGCTTTTTATAGTAGTCTATCTTATATTTTCTCCTTTTAACGACATTATTTATAGCTTTTATGTATACAAACTCCTTTCCAGCGATTGAAAATACACTAAAAAGAAGAGTCCGGGGTCCGAGGAAGCCGGACAAAATCAATAGAAAGAGCGAATGACAACACTGATTTAAACACCGATTATCACGTGATTGTTGTTTATCCACATTTATTTTCTCTCTTTTCTGTTTGAACTTGTTATTTTTCTTATTTATTCTTATTCTTATTCTTATTATTTTGTACTTTCACTAACTACCCAACCGTAAATAAAAATGATGATTATAAAGGTATTTATTATTACTACTATTATTTATAATGAATGAATAATAAGGTTAATAATAATACTTGCAGCCCTCCACTCTCTCTCGTTTGCCCTTGTCGAGACAAGTGGTCTCCATACGTCAAATGTCTTTGGACGCAAATACTTTTACCAGCAATTCAGAACTCCCGCTTCCTCCATCTATGCAAAAGAAAAAGGCAGAAGAGACTACGCCCTTAAAATCCAACGAACCTTTGTTTTCTGACGAAACCCGTGTAAAGCTTGAACGTCTGCGTCAGCATCACTTTCACTCTACCAATCTACCTGATTCTCCTGATTTCGGTACAAATCAACATATGAGTATCAATGAGGATTTAAAACAAGAGCTTAAAAATGTGGTTTCCCAATTTCATGCGCCTGTAAGATATGCCTTTGCTTATGGAAGTGGTGTTTTTCAACAATCTGGATATGACTTGAAGGTAAAATAAATAAAAAATAATAATTTAAGAACAACATAATAAAAATTCCCTTTTTAATACATTTTTTATAGAAACAGCCCATGGTAGATTTCATCTTTGGCGTAAGCCATCCGGATCACTGGCACGCACTTAACATGCAACAAAATCCACATCATTACTCTGGCATTCGTCGCCTGGGCTCAGGTGCGGTTACTTTGTTGCAAGAGAAAGTAGGTGCTGGCCTCTATTTCAACCCTTATGTAAAGATAAATGGCATGGTGAGTTATTCTTATTATCATATGACTAGACTATTAATAATAGTAATAATAATAATGCCAATATTGTAGACAATTAAATACGGTGTTGTTTCTATTGATCGATTGTGTAAAGACTTGATCGATTGGGACACTCTTTACTTGGCTGGTCGTATGCATAAACCAGTAAGTATAAAGAAAAGAAGGAAAGAAGGAAAGAAGAAAGCGTGAATCCATGCTAACATCATTTTAGGTAAAAATTCTTTATGATGACGCCCGTGTAAGATTGGCTAACCAAGTCAACTTGACTGAAGCCGTAAGAGTAGCACTCTTGTCTTTACCAGAAAAGTTTACAGAGGAAGAGCTTTTTAATCGTATTGCATCGCTGAGTTATAAGGGTGACTTTAGAATGGTTATCGGTGAAAACCCTAATAAGGTCAAAAACATTGTGTCTTCTCAAATGGAGAATTTCCACAGACTTTATTTTGGACTTTTGGATGACTTGCCAAACGTTAGCATTTTAAACAATGGTAACCTTCAACAAAGCGATAATCCAAGATTCCGCGGATTGATGGTGAAGAAGCTCCCAAAGACAATGTACGATAAGGTGCTGAGACAGCATCGTAGCTATGCTTCCAGTAATAACATCGACCTCCCTGAAGATATGTCCGTTTTGTATGAACAGATTGCTCAGTCACCTGCCTTGAAGACTTATATTGATAAGAGTGAGTAATAATAATGATTATTGCTGTCATTATCATTTATTAACTTTGTTAAATTAGGTCTCACCGAAATCATTGCGGGAACAGCCATCACCCAAAGTATGAAGGGCATATTGACTGCAGGCACTGTAAAGACCGGCCGTTATGCTGGTGAGAAGCTATCCAAATGGTGGCAGGCTAAAAAATAAGCGCTCTTTTTGTACCATATTTTTTATTATAAAAAAAAACACAAAAACACAAAAAAAAGGCAAAAAAAAACAGAACAAAAAAAAAAAACACAAGACC
>VCJJ01001716.1:21610-37747 GCA_024139415.1 Backusella tarrabulga
TTGCTTTTAGTCAAGTAAATATCAAACTTTACTCATACATATTTTCTTCCTTGGTACCATGTTTGCTGGCCATCTAATAGATCCGAAGTAATATACTATAACTTTCTTAATATAAAAGCGCAGTCATACTTACTTAATATTTTCATTATGGTAACTAATCGCAGAGAGCGAAAGTCTGTTCTCCGCCTAATTAAATTATGCATGATCACATCCTTTATAATCTGATTTCAGATCCTTTACGTGATTTTAATTAGAAAATTATATTTGGTTTTGGGAATCTCCATCCAGCTGCACTATATGACGTAGACCTCCTTTATTTGAAGGAAAATAGATGGGTAAGAAAGAGGTGTTATTACGTTTCAGATCCCAAAAGCGGTTTATATCGAACGAGTACTTTTAATCAGGCTGAGTGCATAATCTTGAAAAGCAATTTCTATTATGTACTGTGGTGCATTGTCATTAACACGTTGACTTTAATCTGTTCAGGTCTGTTATTCGATTGAATAAAAAAAAATGAAGTATCTTCGTATTGTTTCAATTCAAGATGGAAGAATGCATATATATGACGTTTCAAAACCAAAGGAGCACACAGGCACAGGTACTTCAAGCTTCGTACCACATTGGACGTTACGTTTAACCCAAAAAGTGATGTATAATTAAAGTACTATTGAGTCTATTTTCTATCTGTACAGGAATGTAACACACTTTTTACGGCTGAGCAGAAAGCAAAAGCAAAGTGCCATCATAAAACCCGTTTTTTAAACATAAATAGCTTGAGATTATCAAATGATAAAATAAAAAAATACTTTAATACAAGAGAGCTATTCAGTTTAAGTGATCATTTCTATTATGGGCACTCGCTATGTACAGGTATCATCTAATGTTGCATTATGGTTAGATGAATCAGATGATAAGTTGGTGCAAATCATAAGTTTAACCAGGGAACTCATCACCACCCTTTTATTATTATTCTGTTTAGAACGACTATTTAGATTATCCCTATATTAGATTGAAGATTCTAGTAAAATATACAAACATGTATTCCATTGCTATCATTATATAATGAATAAACCCAAATATGCACATAATTATCTTTGTGAGCATATACAGGTTAATAGAGAAGGGTAGTACCACATTATATGTGTGTATGTGTAATCAGCTTTGTTTTTATTATCTTTACCTGCTTGTTTATTTATTTGTTTTTATTATCATACCAAAAAAAAAAAAAGTAAGGAACCCAACTTGAAATTTAGCATTATCAGATTGTCATTGTAAAAGCAAGCAGAGGTAATGCCTTGATTTAAGTTTCTACTTACTAGTTTTGTGTCGTACGTGCGTGACCGTCTTATGGAGGTTTTTAGTACAACTTTCTAGCTTTTTGAGATTTATTGTTCTTTTTACTCTCCTCTCCTTTTGAATATGACTGACAAGGATTTCGACTATTACATTGCAATTGGTAAATTTTGGCTCATTTAGCCAAGAAGCTTAATGACCTTTTTTTTCTACTTGCTTTTATCTCAAAGACTTATTTCGTTCTTATTGTATTATTCTGCTCCGTCTTTTCCTTCTTTTTTGCATATATAAAAATATGTAATAAATAGACGTAGGCAAAGATTTTTGTGCAAGTAGTTATAGAAGTTTAAGTAAAGAAAAGGCTGAAACCAAAGATATTACGTCATGGTAAATTTAATTTCTATTTTTAAAAAAAAAAGTTTAAAAGGTGACAATTGCATCTTATCAGTATATGCGTGCTTTGTTGTATTTATTTATTAAATAATTAAATAATTGTGTCTATTTATTTTAAAGGCCAAGCCATAAAAGATCAGAAGTGCGAGTACCATCTAAACTCGGCTATATTGATAATAAGCCATCAAGATTCGGCTTTGCAGCATTACAGCATACTCAGATCGACCAAATTAAAGATCTCGTCAACGATAACGTCATAGTCGATTATTTGCTTTTGCTCCATAAATTCATTGTCCAACATTTAGAAGAAGCTGAATCCTTTCCTTCAAACCTTACGTCGAGACTAAGATACTGTATTATCATGGAGCATGACGAAAAATTGCTCAAGGAGGCTAATATTACATCTGATATGGATCAAAGAGGTAAAGTTATTATTGTAGATCGCTTTCGTGCCATCGCAGTCGATATAGCAAAAAAAACCCCAAATCAAGAGTGTGCTATTTGCTATACTACTTTGGATCAGTTTAGTTTAAGGAAAATCACAATCAAAGATGGGAATGTCGCCGAACCAGAATCCATATTTGAATCCACAGCGATAGATTCATTAGACGATACGTTTAAAATATATGCAGATGATGTCGTAAAGAAGTACATTGACGATAAAAAACCGCAGAATCTCGATTTCAATCATGCGGCTGCATTGGTATACAAGGAGTTCCAAAAGAATATAAAGGTAGATAGATGATATTCCTTTTTGGACGTCGCGATTGAAAAGGGGTGGAGCGGAGGTAAAACACAGAAACTAAATATGCTCATATGCATCTTTCGGGATTTTTGTAGAGTTTATTTGATTTTCATGAAACGAAGGATATTTTTATCACTATCCCATCCACAAATGTTTCAACCAAGAAAGAGCCTGATATAATCACATTAAAAGCACAAGATATTAAAGAGCGTGTGTTCAAACCAATTATGGACAAAATAGCCAAATCATTGACTTCCATCAAGACAGAGCACATGTATTTAGCGGGCGATTTTGTCAACTTGAAATACTTGAAGGAATACTTGCAACAATCAGCTAACCCGCCTAAAGTCGATATATTGGATCACAATGTTACCACGAGAGGTGGCATTCAATTTGCCCTAAAGCAACCGCTTTTAATTGAAAGAATCACTCCCAGGTTAATAAGCATAGATAAGCCTACTTTAGATCCTGGATTTTACAACTTTAACTATAAGGAATATACTCATGTTATAGGAATCGGTACATAATGAAACAAGGGTATGCTGAAAACGAGCTAATGAATTTAGCTTATTAGATTTCGGAACAAGCAACTCTAAATGGTATTACTCACCTCAAAACGGCAACAAAGAAATTAACTTCAAGTAAGGAGAAAAGATACAGACAAATACAAAAGAGGAGTAGGAGTAGGAGGAGAGGGTATCGTCATTTATTTTCGTTATCCAAGCTTTGTTTATGCCCTACAAGGTAGACACCAAAAATTAGGGATAAAAAGCTCCTTTTTCCCGGGTGATGTTCTAGGAATTTGTACTTTTTAAATATAGAGCATAAGCAAAGTTTGGATTCCGGCATGGTTTATGGACATACAAATGTTTCATGGTGGTGTATAGTTCATGATATAACTAATCAATTCTGCTTATACAAAATATGGATTTAGCTCAAACAGTATGTTTGTTCCTTCTTTGGCATTGTACGATGAAAAACTATTCGAGCAACAAATAACTGGTAAAGGGGCATACACGCAGTATTACAAGACTGAGCAGGAAGGAAGGCTTCTGGCTCGCTTTAAACTTTTGCTGGATAATTATACGAATGGTGGATGGGAAGATATTACAGCCCTTGAAGCAATTTCAAGTTATTTGAAATCACTTCATAAACTTATATTGGACAAGCTGAAGGTCATTTTAAAGGATGAAAAGCATACAAAATATCGGTATTGTTTAACGGTACCAGCAATTTGGGGTGATTCTGCAAAGAGACTTATGAGACAAGCTGTTGTCGCAGCAGGCATCATTAAATTCAACGACCATCCCGATCGACTCATGTTGATAAGTGAACCTGAAGCAGCTGCGCAATTTTATGCAAAGGATCCTGAAGTTTTAAAAAGTAAAGAAAAGGCCAGAATGCTGATCTGTGATGCTGGTGGTGGTACTGTTGACATGGCTGTCTATGACTATATCAAGCAAAAAAATGGTAGCTATACAATGGAAGCCAAAACCGCAGGAACTGGTAAAATTTGTGGCTCATCTTTTCTTGATGATAACTTTAGAAGGGTTATTGTCGAAAAATGTAATAGGATTAACTATATTGCATCCCCTTATACTATCGAGCAAATGGTTGACCAGTTTACACAACGCATAAAGGTAGGTTTACATATCATATAAAGCGTGAAATTGGTGTATCAATAGTTTTCTTTATATATATATATGTATGTATATCCGTGTCTGTATATGCTTTTAACAGCACGATTTTAAAGGCGATACTGGATCTAACTTTGAAATTAAAATCAACCATAAAGGCCCAAAATCACAAAAACCGCCAGAATCCAAGATTATTCTTACACCAGCAGAGCTCATAGAAAAAATTTATGATCCTATCGTTGACGATATTTTGGATCTGATTAGAGAACAAAAAGATCAATTGGGAGGTTTAACATTGGATACCATCATACTGACAGGCGGACTCAGCCAATCGAAATATCTCCAAAGAAGAGTCAGAACTAAATTCGACCCCATTCAAGTACATGCACCAAAAAAGTATGACCAATCCGTTGTGCGTGGTGCAGTTTCACTTGCATTAAACCCAAATAGTATCGAAAAGAGAATTACTCCTAGATCATATGGTATCGAAGCGATTATGGAATTCAACAAAGCAAGAGATCCCGTTGCAAATAGGATAAAGATTGACAACAAGGAATACTGTAAATCAAAGCTTGACTTGATATTACTTAAGAATCAATCAGTACCGACTTATGGATGTTATCAGCATCATTATGTTATTCCTTATCCTAGCAATACATATATTCGTAAATATATCTGTCTGGTCATTACTTTGATATTGTACTTAAAATACTTTTTTCTTCTTGTATAGAGTTCTACTCTTTCGACACCGATGAAGATATAAATCTCTCATCAGATCATAGATTACAGAATGGATTCTATTTTAAAATAGATATGCCAGAATTAAGTGGAAAAAACAGTGGAGATCCGATCAAATTGGCTATTAAGTTTTTTCTTGGACACACAGAGATCAAGGTTGACAGTCAAATTGAAAATGAGGAAGTTCAAAGACATACCTATATTTATGACGAAATCAGTGAAGATTTCCTAAGAACTGAAGAGTCGGTAGACACAAAGGACCCTGTTAAAAAGTAATTATACATTATTATTAAGAAAGTACTAATGGAATTCATATACTTACCTTTATTTCAATGATCCCTACGCTTTAGAAAATCACTCTTTCGCCTTATCAACTCCAGAATCAACAACTAAAACTTATTACCTTTATCACAGTCATTATTTAATATGTAATTTAGCCAGTTTCTACCTATTACCTAATAAACGCTCTTTTCTTAAAACCCTTATACGTCATGCCATATTTCTTGGTTACATTTAAAGCATACCTTGCTCTTTTGAGAAAGTATCCCATACGTGTGTATAGAATGCTGTACCTTGATATATATTGATAACCTATTCAAATGTATCACTTAATTCACTGTAATTTCGAGGCTACGAGAGCAGACAAAGACGAAGAGGTTGAATATGAAAGAGATAAAACAATCTGGAATTAAATCCGAATATATGCTAGGGTGTCACTAAAAAGTAGTACAGTATATTCGGGATTGTATTTAAAAGACTCGCTGCTTAATTGAAGTATAAAGTTAAAATAAATCATAATACATATCATACTTTAATCTGTTTTAATATTATGAATACAGGTATGCTGTGTTCATTTTATTTTATGCATATCCCAATTTTAGTCATAAAGGTCCTTGTAAAAACGATGCTGCTTTTCTTCATTCATATAAGACGGAGAGTAAAATAAAGATTGATCCAAGCCAAAATATTGAAGAGGTTTGAGGGCTTAAGAATGTACCTTACATTAAGAGGATTCAAAAGGCAGTGAAATGTTGTTAATTAATTACTATAAATATAGAGACCAGCTGCTTATTTACAGTGTTAAGATTAAGATTTAAACAAACAAGTTACAAAAACTAACCAAAATATCAATTGTTGGTTTAGAGGTTTACAGTATAATATGCTCGAAAGCAAAAAGAGAGGGGAGGTTTTACAGTCACACAAAGAAACATTTCACCCTCTCCTGAAAATCGATTAAATCAATCATTTTTTTTCTACTTTAAAAATCCTTTTTCTCGAAATTTTATTAATCGACAAGGACATCGAACTCCACATTCCAACAGAAAACCTACGTGGTCCGTATAAAAAGTACACTGACCGAGAACACTGGGGCGTTTACTGGTTGAACAAGACTGGTCACGCTCCGACTTCCGTTTCACTATACGTTGGAATGAATCGCGAAACATTCAAGCCAGTTATCAAGAAACTAAAGACAAGTGACTCATCTCTTCCTTTGAGAGGGGGTGGAAGGTCAAAAAAAAATCACTGGAAGGGCAGAAAGACACGTCGAAAAACTCATTAGAGAGGACCCATTTATCACCTACAATATGCCTCTATTTTACTTGGAACAGGCCTCGCTTAAGGTCTCGCAGGTCACTATCATTGCATGTGTTCGAAGTCTCAGTTTTGGATCTTATTACGTTGCCCATAAACCACGCTTAACTAACAAACACAAGGAAATGCAACTTCTCTGGGCCCAGCAACACGTGAATTGGACCGAGGACCAGTGGAGAAGCGTCGTTTGATCTGATGAATCACGCTATGCCGTTGAAGGCAGCGATGGAAGAAAGCGCGTACTCAGAAATGTTGACGAGAGGTATGAGGAACGCCATATAGTCAAAACCCGCAAGTTTAAAGGTGGAGGAGTTATGATTTGGAGCTGTTTTTGGGCAGGCGGTTTTGGTACTTTGGTCTTTTTTTATGGCAACATGGATCAAGAGAAATACGTCAATACTTTGGCTCAGGAGTTCCACCCTTGGTATAAAAAATTGGTAGAAGTTACCAAAAAGCCCTTCATTTTTCAAGAGGACGGCGCTAGCTGTCATATTGGTGGATATGCGACCTGGTGGAAAGAGACGCATGAAATCAACGGTTTCGAGTACTGGCCTACTCAAAGTCCCGATCTCAGCCCCATTGAGCATATTTGGTGGGCCCTCGAAAGGCTCATAGAGGAAGATTGAGACATTATTAAAAATACCGAAGAATTGAAGGAGGCTATTAAGAAGAAGTAGGAGAAAATAAACGTTGAACTGGCAGAACGTTTAGTGCTGAGCATGAGAGAACGACGCCGGAGATTTCTTTACAAAAGAAAATACAGAGAACTTGTCCTTTAGTTCATATTTGACAGAAATTGACGGTGCTAATTCAAGAAAGGACTTTAATACAGCGAAGAACGACTACTTGTCCGAAATGGAAAAGTTGAAGAACAAGGAAGAGTTCGTCAACTTGAAGGAACAGATAGGACGTCATGAAAAAGAAGCCAAAGTAACGCATTTCACCAATGTTGTATTTGATATAATGCATACTGATATTTTTATATCCAGAGCCACATTTATATGCCAAGAGCTGCCAGCTCATCCAGTATTCATATTATTGGGAATGCAAAGAACAGCAACATTCGCAGTTCCGGCTCTGCCATCATTCTATTAAAAGGCGTCAGTGTGCCGGTGGAGTTATGATATAAATGGAATCCTACCATTTAAAAAGAAATTTGTACCAACTCTTTTTTACCAAAGTCCGGTCTTATTAATAAATCCGGGCCGCAAGCTATTTTCAACAGCCTTGTAAACATAAACAGTAATAATTTACACTGCAATACAAAAAAAAAATAAACAGTAATAATAAGGTTTGTTTTTATTTTTAAAAGTACCTGTACAAATTAAGACCGACTAACTTTAAAAAACAGATGAAGAAATGTATAGTAAAGTGCATGGTTTCACAGTAATAACAATAATCGCCTTTCTACTACAACAACAGAGAACAACACAGGCTTTGAGAGAGCGAGAACAAGTAATAAAAAGAAAATTAATGCGTTCTCCTTTAACAGATGATGCGGATATTTTCTACGATGTAAACTCAGAACAAGATATCTGGAATCCATGGTATCGATTTTTTAAGGAGTGCAAGGCAGATAAAAACATGCATGAGTTCAGGTAATAAAGCTGTCCATATACTTGTAGAAAAACGTCATGTAAACAATGCCAATATAATTGGTAGCCTGGAAAAGGTGGGGATTATACAATACGGGTACAGAGTAAAGATGCGTTCGCGCCTCATTCCGGAGTCATACGAGCACATTACACCTGAACGTCCGGTTCTTACAAACCTCTTTAATAATTACGAAGAAGATGTCGACAAAGTGTTTACATCCGAGAACGAGATTACCTTTGCAGCAAATTTGAAGCTGTTCAAAGATCAATTCAGTGATGGTAAAAACGCCTTGTTTATAGCCAAAATCATCAAGCAAGTGATCGAAGTTCCAATCAATCCTTTAAAACAGCAATGGATAAAGGATAGTGAAATAAACTATTCCTACTATTTCGTGTAGAAATTTTTTGATATTGTCACCAAATTCAGCAACATCGATTCCCTCTGTTTCCAAGTAGATGAATACAAGCTCAAAGTCACCAAGAATGAAATTATTCGTCGTAATGATGAAACATTGAATTCATGTAGCTACAACGCCGACTATTGCCACAGGGCTGTCGTAGGGAGAAAGACAGCGGAGCTATCATTGTTAGAGGTGACCAGTGGATTTGGAGTATCAGATTTGTCAAACGCTACTAAGGGTCACGTGAAAGGAGGCTTTGGTGCATTGGCGTTACTTCAAGAGGTCGGTCACTTGGGCCTGGCTTTGATCCAGTGCCTCTGGGGTATTGGTTGGTACTTGACATACTCAAAGGCAGGCATACTCTTTATTGAAGGCCATGAGTGATTTACTCGCTACAGATCCATTGGTAGAAATCTCATGGTTTCCATAATTAAGGTCATTGCTTCTCTCTGTTAAAGTGGACGCGTCGAACATAAGTGTCTCTATTTGTGAGCTATTATTCCAGATAGAGAAAAATTCATATCAAGTAAACTTGTTCCTGTTTGAATAAAAAATAAGATTTTTTTTTGTTTTGTTTGCGGTAGATAAAATTGCCATGAGCAGCGTAACACCTAATTTGGCTGAATTTGCGGTTGTAACCCACTTTTTGAATCTTTTAAAAGCAAAGATAGCCCTTGAGAAATTTAGTTTGGGAAAGAGGCTTAAAAAAGAATAATCGCTAAGCTTGATGTTGAAATCAGAACCACTTAATTTGTTAAGACAAAAGGGAGATAATAAAACAGGCAACATCAAACAGATGATTTGTGTAAGGCTGATTAAAATGGTGTGCAACGTAGCTTTTCGTTTTGGCTCGGCTTTATTTTTTTATACTTTTACTTGCCTTTTTTCTTTTTCTTTTTCTCTTTCTTTTTCTTTTTCTTTTTTGCTATTTTCTTTTCCTTTTTTTTGTGCCTTTCTTTAAAAAAAAAACAAACAGATAAAAGCAAATAAAGATCAGATATGTCAGACTTTAACTTTGATGATTATGACGTTGTGATTGGCATAGGTTAGTAAAAGAGTTTTGATATAGACAACAAGGGCTGATATCGGTGATCCTTGTAGATTTTGGTACAACATACTCTGGTTGCAGTTTTGCATTTTCGGCCGCCAAAGATGATGAGTTGGAGGATATCACTCGCTGGTAAATATTACAAGTAACCATAGCAACAAGATTTGTATATTAAGGCAATGTTGTAGGCCAAGACAGCGAGCCAACTTTTATCCAAAAACTCCCACATTATTACTGTATGAGCAAGGCAGCCACGAAACAAATTGGTGGGGGCAAGCCGGTCACCATCACTTTTGGTTTGGTAAAGGCCATGCTAACATGACCTGTATTACACGCTTCAAGCTGCTCTTGAACAATGATCCATCCGTGCCTCCGCTACCCAACGGCTTGAATGTATTGGATGTCATTCGTGATTATTTAAAAGGCTTCCACGACTATATCTGCAGTTATATGCAAAAGGCCCGTGGACGTCAACTTTACGACCAAAAGAGATTTCGCTATTGCTTGACTGTTCCCGCCATGTGGAATGATGAAGCAAAGTGCATCATGAGAGAGGCGGCCATTCGCGCTGGTATTGTTGAACGAAACGATCATCCTGATCGTCTCATGTTGACAAGTGAGCCTGAAGCGGCTGCGTTATACTGTCAGAAGCACTGTGTTGAATTCAATTTGAAGCATGGAGAGCAGTTTTTGATTTGTGACGCTGGTGGAGGAACTGTGGATCTTGTTGTGTTTGAAATTGATGGAGATGGGCCAAATAGAAGACTAAAAGAAATCACAACCGGTAGAGGCGGAAACTGTGGATCCACCTTTTTGGATTATAACCTCAAGGCTTATTTGCGTGCTAAATTTGGTGCCTATATCAACTTGGATCATATTATCTTGGAAGAAATGGTCAAAACTTTCATCGAGAGCATTAAGGTAAGTTCCGAAAGGCTCGTCTAAATATGGTAACTCATTTTATTTCCTTTTTAAAACAAAGCCTAATTTTGGTGACGACGATGAAGAAGATATTTATATTCCCTTACCAGCTGCTTTGGGAAGAGCTGGTCCTCACGTATTACAAAGATTGAATCTTCAAGATGGCAACTTTAAAATCACTTACCAGGAAATGAGAGATCATGTTTTTGAACCCGTCATTCAAAAGATTCTCAGACTGATTGCCGAACAGTTGAACAAGCCAAACTCTAAAAAACCCATGAGCGCCATGTTTATGGTCGGTGGTTTCTCTCAGTCACCCTATCTTAAGGCTCGTATCAGAGAGGCCTTTAGCCGCCAAGTCGTCACAATCAGCTCAGCTCCTCGTGGTGAACTTGCTGTAGCAAAGGGCGCAGTTTTACTTGGAATGAATCCTTCCATTGTGTCTGAACGTATTACCAAGTTTACCTATGGTCTACAATTACGTGCACGTTTCGATCCCAATCAAGATCCTAAACACTTTAGAGTTGTTGACAATGGCATCAGTTTCTGTGATAAACGGTTCGATAAGATTGGTGAAATGAATGCAAAGATTCCAAGCAACCACAAAGTCACTCGAAAATATGCCATCAAGAAGAATGCTTCCATCAAATTAGGTAACATTTATATTTATGCATATATTTATTTATGCTAATCATCATGATTAGCAATATACGCTTGTGAAACTGAAGGAGTGACACCTCGGTTCATTGTACCTCAGGATGACTCAATCAAGATTATCGACGTGGGTCAGTTTATAATCAAATCACCGGATATAAGCACAAATAGGGACGATGAGGTTCATCATTTAGATGTTGATTTTTATTTTGGTACAACGGAAATCAAAGTAGTCGCTACAGTTAATGGCCACTCATCGGTTTTTAACTTGAAATATATTGGTAGTACATAAGTGTATAAAGTCATAAAATATGGTTCATTATAATAATATTGGTGATAATAATAATAATAATAATAATAATAATAAAATATAAAACCAAATAACAGTAAAAAAAGAGACTTATTTAACCATCGTCATAATGAATGTTACAATTTAAGGTGATTAAGTAAAGAAATAACCTTTTCTTTAAGTTTGACTGCTTCAGATTGCACAGCCTAGTGTAATCAATAAGTTAATCTACAAGAAAGAAAGAAAGAAAGGAGGGCTTACCATTGTATCCAAATCAACCTTGGCTTCCATGTTATCCATACTAACTGTTATAATATTTCCATTCCTCTGAACTTTGCTAAAGTTAGACTCAAAAAGACAAATAACATCATCGACATTTGGGTATTCGACGTTGGTGTCATGAGAGTGTAAAGTTGCTTTAAGATAAAATTGAATGAGGCAAAAAGTCATCTTTACCGTTCAACCTCCACATTATACCTTTTACACTTGCCGGTAGCTGTTCAATGGAGAGAACAATGGTCAAAACAGAATCGGCAATCAAATCACTTGTCGCTCCACCAATCCATTCTAAAATTACATACTTTGGTTCCATTTTGATCTCAACAATATCTAAAACATGTAATATATCTTTTTGTTCAATAACAGTATCGAATGCCATTTCCAAGTGCCATTTTAGCAGACTTTTTCCACTATTAAATGGCACCTTTTGACGTTGGTTAATGACTGTCTTTGAGACTCCTTTGAGTTCGGAAATTTCATCCATGTCTAGAATACTCCACTGACCATCGTTTCCATCGTTAACAATGACACCATTTAGCAACATGTCCTGGACAGGAGGTTCTGAGGCAAGTTTCTTAACAATCTAGAATAGCAAACATATACAAAAATGGATGAGCTATGTCAAGTAAAAAGCTTGAATGTGTATACGGTGGTTGGTTTACTCTACCTTGGCTATTCTTTTCTTTTTAATATGCAACTTGAGAGTTTCACAATTCTTTGGACTGTAAAATCGCCTATTCTTCTTTGAGTTGTGACTCTCCAATGCTGTTTTTAAGCTGTGCATTGTGTTGGCTTCACCATGAACGAGAACCTATCAGTAGCAAAGAGTATGGTTATTCTTCTTAATCTAATACTTGTATAGAGTTGATTCATTACCACATGATATGCATTGGTTTCGTCTATAAATTGGGAGTTCTGGCTATAATCAACATGAGCTGAAAAAGATACATAATCTACTGACATTTTGATAGGCTTCTTGGTCCCATTCGAAACAAAGTGACTGGACTCGTTGATAACTTGCTATATAACAAAGAGCAAAAAATCTGAGCTTTTTTTCCCAGTACCATAGTTGAAGTAACATACCCGAGCTAAGGTGTCTTGCACAGAGAATCCAGTAACAATGAGCCCATTCTTTTCATCAGGTGCCCATCTTTCAAATAAATCACGAGATAAACCATTCTAAATCACGATTAACAATATTATAAATACAGTATCTATTTTTAAAGCACATACCTGCATCATACCAGGAGTTGCCATAACGACACATGGACCAGTTTCTTTGAAAGAGTCCAACGATTTCAAGTTGGTGATATAACGGAATACAAATGGATTTGATCTCTGCTGGCGAATATCTGCATTCATCATTTGAATGTATGTTTGATAAACAGCCAAGCCCTTTTTTGCCAAATGAGAAGTGTAATAGATGGGAACGTCACTTAGCTCAGGATGTGTGCTCCAATATTTATCTAATATCAGTAGCAATTCCTGTGAATTGCCTAATGCAAAGACAGGTAAAAGACATTTACCACCACGAGTTACAATACGTTCTATCAATGCTATCATGCATTACACCAAAGTCATCAGTGCCTCTATTTTATGTATCTTGTAACAAAATCAAAGCACTCACCTGTTAGCCTCTCTTCCCGATCAATGAGAGGTTCATGATTTCGAACGCCATAGGTGCTTTCAGTTATCAAGATGTCGATTGTTGCTTCCGGAACTTGAGCAGCCATTAAATGGTGATTTTCTTCTCTTGAATAGTCTCCAGTGTAAAGTATTGTTGTGTTTTCAATCCTGATAAGGAACATGGCAGCACCCAAAACATGACCAGCAGGAAAGGCTGTTACATGAATACCATTAATATTGATCTCTTGGTGATAGTCTATGGCTTCAATTCTCTGATACGACTTTAAGAGGTCCTCTTCTGTATAGAGCGAGTCTGGCTTGTTTGTTACACGGAGATAGTCATTAAGCAACCATTTAAAGATAGCCTTGGTAGGATGTGTCATGAACACGCGACCTTGGAAGTTTGTCTGATAGAAAGTATTGACATAATTTAATTATTCATCAATATTTGAATACTATTTACTTACCTTTTCTGTTAGAAAAGGTACTCCTCCTGCATGATCCACATGAAAGCTAGTTGTATAGTAAGGACTGTTAACCCTTTTACAATATCGAACAATCGCTGTATACAAAACTTACTGAGTTATCAAAGCTACATCAATATCATGCAAGTCGGCACAATCAAAAAAAGGAAGTGAAGCGTAATCTTCATAAGCAGGATGAATGCCTGCATCCAACTAAAAGTATATACAACATGCTCATTAATCTCTGATTGTATAAATAACCATCTCTACGTTTCTTTTTTATAATTTATTGTGTTTGTCTCTTTTCTCTCCATTATAAATGTAATATCATTATTATATAGCATCATTACACACAAACACACACACACACATTTACAATAATAACAATAATGGATAATGGATATAGGTTTTTGAAAATTCTTTTTTTCCCCTTTATTTATAGAATACAGCAATAATAATAAAGTATATTTATTCTCAAGTACTTACCAATATCTTCTTTTCTTTGTATTCTAATACAATACAAGATCTGCCTACTTCATTACCTGCACCCAATGAAGTAATATTGACGGAATCAGCTTGCTCTTTTGCAGTGCGTTTCATACCTTGTCGTTTGGATGAAGTAATAAATAAGAGGGGAAAAAAAAAAGAAAAAAAAAGAAATGGTACTTTTTGTGCAGTTATTTTTCCGTCATGTGACACAAGCTACTTGTGCGAGTCGGTGTGCCGGGCTGCTTGGATCTTCCAATGACACTCTGTGATTTTATGCTGATAGGGGCGAAGATTATATCACAGTTTTTTATGATCTTGAATGTAATACCTGGCTTCTCCGAGTATTATACTGTTTATTTCAAGAAAATCAGAAAAAATTACTATGCTTTCTTGCATGAGCTTACAAGTGATTGGGAAATCCGTACAGCTGCTTGATTGGAGCTGTTAATTTGCTCTTTATAAATTTAAATGGTGGTTATATCAACCCGAGCCTACCAAAAGGCTAATTGTTTGCACGATTCTTTTTTTATGTATTCATAAAGCAAGTGATAAATACATTAATATACATAGACGTAATAATAACAATACTAAAAGAAGGATGTTGGTATAAGCTAGCTTGTACCGTTGTTGTTGTTCGATGAGGAGGGAGCCTTTGAATTTCGAAATTGAGCACATTACCAAAATCTTTTATTTTATTTTTTTTATTTAGATGGCTAAAGAGGGTGAAGAAACACTTCCCATTTCCATTTTATGTAACCGTAGTACAAGGAAGCACATCTTGTGGTGCTTGAATTTCCTCTTGACCAAAATGGGTGTCCTTATTCTGCTTGCATGGATAAAGAAGGGTGAAAACAGGTGAATCGTTTAATACAAAGAGGCGTGTTACTTTTTCATTTCTGTGGCATTTATCGTGGTGCTTGAAATTTCCTGAGATGGAGCAAGATCTACCATCTTTTCACCCGCATTTTGCATCTTTTTGACAGGGTTTGTCTTATGCATACACACAAAAGCGTCCATATCAGTGGTTTTTAGAATGGAATTGAGTCGAGCTTTGCTGTTTTTTAGAAATTCGTTGATCATCAAAAATGGGTGTGGCATACTAGGATAGAGATATATACATATATAGGGGTAGTGGAAACAAGAGGTACCATCTTGCGTATGCCCATTCCTGGCATACTCTTTTTAGCATGTGGCTATTCTTTTTACAGCATTATGCTGATATTTTTCACTGGATTATATAATTATTAATATTTGCATTGGAAAGCATTTACTGATATTAAACTGACATAAGCGGAGGCTTTATTTCTTTCTCACTAGCGGTGGAATTAGAGGAGAAAGTCTAACCTTCCGAAAATCAGACCTTTTTAAATTGTAAAGAGAGTCTGACTGGCCAGAATATAACTTGTCATGGAAAAATTATTGCCACAAAAGCCAGAAAATAAACTCTACTTTAGAATGTAAACAAATTAAACAATTAGACTAAACTCTTGAGTTTGGATATCCTGGCTTTGGAAACTTTACTCTTTTGGAAACACCGTTTTTGATGTAAATGTCAGTTGAAAGCAATATCCCTACCACATAGCTTGGTTTTATTGGCTCTAACAAATGTTTAAACGCGTCTCCGGAAACTGGAAACCCTATTTTGATCCAGCCACTATGTATACCAACTATCCACACCAAACTCAGACCAAACAAAAATAAAACAAAAACAAAACAAAAAACAGTATCATACATACAATATCTTCACCTTGTCAAGCATACTAACACTCTCTGATCGCTTGATACAGTCTGCTTCCACTGTCCCGTCATCATACGGTTTCTCTCTGGACTATCCCGCAGGCTACTCGTATCTATTCTCCTCGATATAGTTCCCCTCATTACTGGTTCAGTTATTATTATATTATTACAAATTTTAAATATACTGAAAGTTGTATAAAAAAAAAAAAAAAAAAAAAAAAAAAAAAAAAAAACC
>VCJJ01001718.1:17428-28738 GCA_024139415.1 Backusella tarrabulga
TACTACTGAGTAGAGTTGGTTAGACTTGAATTGAAAAAGTCATGGCTCAATTAATATGGCTATTATTTTGCTCAAGTGATATCGTATCCTGTTATCGTTATTCAATAGTTAGTTATACCATTATTGATGTACCGTATCCATTTATGAAAATGACAAGTATCATTCATATTATGCATCAAAACAATCGTATTTTTTATTATTAATTAATATCTTACACCAACTTGTTTTTCCAAGATGTTTGCTAAATAGTAAATCATATCTATTAATGTCTCATCCCTCGAGGCCAATGCTTGTAATATATTGAAGTGATTGGCTGATTCATCGGAATCAATGTATATAATCTTTGTTCCTTTTGAATAAAGAATCAGCTTTTTGTGATTAAACATGTTGACCTAGACAAAAGTTTAGTTGAAGAAGAAAAATAAACCCCTTCTTCCCAAATGTTTTATATACCTGTATAGCACCGTTATTTAATCTAAAAACAATTGACTCATCTGTAACGATATATTTTGTCAGATGAATGCCAGTTGTCACCTCTGTATGGTCATGATGATCCTGTGACGGCTTTGACAAATGAGTTACCATGTAAGTTCTCGTACTAGCCAGAATCGCCATCTTTTTTTTCAAATCCTTTTCCTCGCGCGACCCGACCTTGAAATTGGGCGGCAAATGATCAGCATCAAAGACATATTCTACCACCTCGTTACTTTCATCACGGAGTGTGTAATAAAAGTTAAAATCGTCGTGTGAAGTCATTGTTGTTGCATCGATGAAATAGGAACCAGTGGTATTGTCGGAGAGCATGTAGTGTAAGCCGTGACATGGTGAAGAATCAATCCATTTCTGTAAAAAGACATTGTCCCCGCACCAGATGGATTCGTCTACGTTAATTGGGCTGGTGTCATATCTACCACTGAAGACATTGAGAGTGTGCTCGTTAATGGCAGAGCGTAGGTTGTGTACCATGGATGCCATGACGGATTGTCCATATGTAGCTGTAGAGAGATACTCTTTACATATATAAAATTATTACTATGCTAACTTGTACGGGAAAGAGAATTACTTGATTTACCTTCTACTACTCGCTTTGGTTTTGGCATTAGGCTATGTTGACTGCTTTTGCTGTTTTCTTTTAATGGTGTGCTTACTGATTTGGCAGTAGATGTGGTAGTAGTGGTTGTTGTGGTTGTTGTGGCTGTTGTGGCTGTTGTGACTGTTGTGGCTTCACTGGTATTAGTAGTAGTTGTAGTTGATGTGCTAGAAGTCGCTGTTCTTTTCCTTGATTGTGATGCTGATGTATTCCCATCTTGTAATATAGTGTTTGTTTTATCGCCCAGCTTGGTTCTTTTAGAGCAAGATGTATCTCTTTCTTGCTTGTCAGAACTAGCGTGTCTATCATAGGTTATAAAAGGGTGAATAGGACAAAGAAAGAGAACAATGGGGATTGTGGGATGGCATTACCTCTTCTTCAAATCAGGCTGTTTAGGCGCTAGATCCCCTTGCTGCTTCTGTGTACTTGTATATTGTATACGAGGGTCCACAATGGTCTCTATATATACACATACAATGATATTTAATATATATATGTATATTCTTTTGTTTCTCCTTTTCTCTCTCTACCTGTTAGGATCCTTAATGGTTGATTAATAGGATCGATTTCATTGGAAAGATCACTATTCTTTGCCATTTCAAGCATATTTTCCACTTTAGAAAGGTGTTTAGATACCTGACTGGAATCAGTAAACATTTCATCTACGGTGGGCGCTGATCTACGAGCGCTAACAGGAATACGATCCGGGATTCTATTTTTGGAGAAGAATGGATGGTTTAACGCATCCGAGACTTTATATCTATTGTCTGGATCGTTGACCAATAAATGGGAGATCAGGTCCTTGGCTTCTGAGGAGATGTTTGACCTGACTGGGTATGAATAGGAGCTGGATGTACCATTTGCCTCCACTTTTCTATATGTATAAAATAAAAAGAAATAGATGAATAAAACAATCTAATATTATTATGTAGAATAGATAAAGTACTTGAAAATCAATTGCGCCTCATTCTGGTAAAAAGGGTGTTGACCAATAAGCAGAGTATACATCAAGACACCAAAAGACCACATATCTGCTACTTGATTATGTGCGTGGCAGCCGAATAGGATTTCAGGTGCAATGTAATTTGGTGTGCCACAAACCGTTCTATCGATAATAAGCACCATGTTAGCACTCTTTCTTTCTTTAATTAAAAATAATGTCATGTGTGTTTTTACTTTTTTCGATCTGTTTCCTTTACTAATAGTGCAGCCAATCCAAAATCACCAATTTTTGGATCCATGTCTTTATTTAAAAAGATATTACTTAGCTTCAGATCTCGATGGATGATGCGATTGGCATGCATGTGTCGAATCGCTAGTAATATCTGAGCCAAAAAGTAGCGGCACTCATCTTCAGTAATGATACGTCTTCTCTTAATTAAGTCTGTCAATGTCTAGAGTAAACAATAGCAAGATTGTTGTTTAATTAAAAACTGTGCTATTACTGTGTATTATCCATTGTTGATTTTACCCCATTTTCGCATAATTCCATAATAATGTAAACGTTCATTTTATCCTCAAAACAGTTGACGTACTCTACAATTGAATGGTGCCGTAAACTTCTGTGGATATTCACTTCTGCAAGCATTTTTGCCTTCATTTTTTTATTGACCATCGCCCTTTTGCCAATCACTTTTACTGCATAGAAGGCCCCACTCGTACTACTCGTACTTCGCACTTTATAAACTCGTGCAAATCCCCCCTTAAAAATATATTATATATTTATAATAAATAAAAAATGAGTCTCTGATGGCTGCTTCTATAGCTTTTTTTCCCTCTCTCACCTCGCCTAAAAAATTCAACTTTGTATACTTTTTCTTATGTCGATTGTCTATAATGAGGTTTGGAATGTCCTCATCTTTAACAAGGTAATGGGCACGGGCTCTACGTTGTTGCTGCTTAGCCACATCAGTCAATTTAACTGGTCCAAGCCCATACTGCTGTTGATCAGGTTTTGCTGAATCGGTCCGATTCTGGGGATTCGATGTTATTGATTTCCTGTTCAACATAAGTATTTTTAAAACAAAGAAAAGCGAATTTATTTTTATAAAAAAAAAAACCCCCCCCCACCACTATAAAAATGGTAAAAAAACAGGTCCAAATCGGTAATTGAAAAAGAAAAAAAAATTGCTTTTTTGTTTTTCGTGTTTTTTTTCACGATTCTTTATATATACACAGGGCATTTTTTTTTATTGTTTTTTTTAAAAAAATATTATTTTTTAAGGATTGTTTTTAAAATCTTTACTCTTTTGTTCAATGAGTGCCACTAGTTGTTCTCTATTTCTTAATAATTGCTGTTGTAACTCAGGGCTCAGCTGACTGTATTGGTTTGCAAACTGAGGACTCTGCAACAGGGCACTTGCTTGTGCAAGTCCATTTGCATAATTGGCAGCTAAATAAACATTAAAACATTTAAAATGATTACATGAGACATTGAAATCGCTTGTATTTACCTGCTCCTGACAGATTTAACTGCTGCTGTAATTGCTGTGACGTTTGTTGTTGTTGCTGTTGTTGTAATTGAAGTTGTAACTGTTGTTGTAACTGTTGTTGCTGCTGTTGCTGTTGAGCTTCCTGCTGTGCAAGAGCATTGACTCTTGCCTTTTCAGTTTGTATACGCAGCAATTCCTGGTGTTGGGTAGCCTGTTCAGTTGCAATTCTAGCCTGTTCATCCGTCATTTTCTGTCGCTGTTCAGCAAGTATTTGTCTTTCTATCAAGATGCGAAGGGATATATTGCCACCATTCTATACAAAGCATTAATATACATTATAAGACCATCCTACTTCTCCTTACCTTTTCAATTCTTGTTGCTACTAATGCATGATTTTCAAACAACTCACTCTGACAGTTTACGATTTCGACCATTTTATTGTCTAACAATAACTCCATCTATTATTACTCTTGTACCATAAAAACAAAATAGATTACTTTACCCTGACGATCCAACGGAATCTTATTTGCATCCAAATCACCTCGTGGATATTGGTAAATGTGATATGGTAAGAGTCTTTCAATGGCGTCGTTTAGTGAGCGGAACGGTTTATCGTAGTTGGGCGCACTAACTGATTTATGATCCTTTACCAATGCCTCTGTAAACCGCTTCTTGATGTGTCCATGCTGCAACTCTTCCTCTGGCAGTCTCTTTGTCAAAATGGAATCCACTGGTGGAAGTGGCAGTGGAAGAGACTGAGGCTGTGTAGGTTTAATGGGCGTGGTAGGTGTACTTGGTGTTTGTAATGACTGTTGAAGGGAAAGCAGCTGTTGCTGTGAAAGTGACGGTTGAGAATGCTGCAGTTGGGGCTGCTGGATTTGTAAATTCTGTCGTTTCTTGGAGTATTTGCCAGTTTTAACATATTTTCTAGTTGTTTTAGTTTCATTATCACTTGGTATGGGGCTTTGTCTAAACTTTTGCTGCTGTTGTTGTTGTAATAAATGAAGTTGCTGCTGCTGTTCTAACTCTTCTCTTAATTTACGCGCAGTTTCTTTAATGGCATCTGCTTCTGCAGCGGTTTGTTGTAAGGGTGTATTGAGGGTAGCGAGCGGATCCGCTTTTGGTGCAATTGCTTTTTCTTGCTGGTGCAGCTGCTGCAGCTGCTGTTGCTGTTGCTGTTGCTGTTGCTGCAGTGTAGCATTTGCAGCAGCAGCCATTGTGGCAGCATGCAGCGCCTGAATTTCTTTCATCAATTGCTGGCGCTGCTCTTCTCCAATAGACGACACTTGCATGTTGTCGGGTAATTTATAAATGATTTGATCTCGTTTTCGTACCATCAAGACTTTTAAGCCTGCTAGCGTAAGTTGCGTGATGACAACCTCTTCATCGTTAGCATCACTAGACTTTACGTAATGAATAAACAAATAAATAAAGGATTAAACAACAATTTGGATAATAGCAATAATAATAAAGGTTGTGCTTTACTTGGGCTTGGGATGTGCCTTGATTCATAGAACCTTATTGTAATTGAAGAAAGAGAGAACAAAGTAAATACCGAGCACCTTTTCGTTTATAATACAAAGAAGAGACCATTATTATAGCGCAAAAATAAAAAACAAAATGGTCGAAACAAGTCACACCGTTTTATAACATGACAACGAAACGGCAGGTCATTTTTACCTTGGTATTTATCACTTGCTTCTCTCTCGTTTTTTTTTAGCTCGTCTTTCCTTCTGATAATATGCCACGAACAAGCAAAGAAGAAGAAGGCGAAAGCACAAGCATGTTGGCGCAATTCAAAGATTTGGTTGGCATTCAAACCAGAATAGATGAATGGGCCGATGGTGTTGTGCAGCAGTATTGGCGACCGATGCTTCTAACGCTCTTTGTAGGCGCACCCACTATCTTCATTCTTTCTCGCCTTGTCGTAGGCAAGCGATACCCGACAGCAGCGCACATATCACCAGAGACGTTTGAAAGACAAGTCAAAATCAGAGGCAAAGTGGTCAGTGTGGGTGACAGCGATAATTTCAGACTCTATCACACACCAGGCTTTGGATGGGGTTGGGCTAGGCAGATACCAACAAAGAGAAAGGATCTGCAAAAGCAGACCATTGCTGTACGTATTGCTGGCGTAGATGCACCCGAAGGTGCCCATTTTGGCATGCCAGCTCAGCCTTACTCCAAGGAAGCAAAGGCCTTCCTTACAAAACTGGTGCTGAATAGAACGGTGGATGTTAAGCTATTAAGTAGAGATCAGTATGACAGAGCTGTAAGTATATTTTCTTGGAATGATGATGGTGATGATAATCAATGAATTTAGGTGGCAATGGCTTACGTGAGATCACCTCCTTTTTACATAAAGAAGAATGTCTCGATGGAAATGATCAAGCAAGGATTGGCCAGTCTTTATGTAGCAAAAGGGGCACAGTACGATGGTTTATTGGGTCAATTTCAAAAGCATCAAAGCAGGGCAAAGTAAGTACTTATTTTATTATTATGTGTATGTATATGTGTGCGTGTGTATGTGTGTGTATATGAAATATACAATGTTATTATATAGATTTCTGAAAAAGGGGATATGGTCGTTGAAGAACTATGTATCACCTGGAGATCACAAGTCAAAGTAAGTGTGGATCAAGCTGTAATAGATGAAACGAGCGAGTTGAATTAAATTTGATTTTATGACAAGATATTTGAGCGGTGGAGGGAAATGATTTCTATGCCTTTCCTTGCCTCTGTTTTTTGTTCTTTCTTTTATCCTGAATATCACTCTTTCTCTTTAACAACCTCTCTTGAATCTTGTTGAACTCTTCATCTGTTGGTAAATCCCCGTGCTCTTCAACCTGTTCGTCCTCCTCCTCATCGCCTTGCAATGCCTTTTTCTCCATTGATTCGAGAATATCATCCATTTTTCTCTTTCTGTCTTGACTTTTTTGTTGAATTAATAAAGCCAGTGAATCCATGTCTTGGGCTTGTTTCTTTTTTCCTGCGCTCTTTTTATTTGCTTTGTTACGCTCCTTCTCTGCCTTTTTCATGCGTTTTTCGCGGGCTTGTTGTGTGGTGGACTTTTTGAATTGAGCCAACAGCATCAATTCTGAATTCGCAATGCCCTCCTCAAGCATGGCCACAAAGCGTTCAGTGTCACTTGCCTCAGAGCATTCAATCACCTCCAAAATCTTGTCCATGTCTCCATCAAGGTTGTTGTATGCTTTGTAAACATCTTTTCTCTCTTGGGCAGATCCTAATTGAGCGATAAAAAATGAATATACAAAGTAGTTGTATATATTTATTTATAAATGCTACCTTGATAATCCTTTTTAAATTTTTCAATGGTTTCTGCACTGACAACACCAGACCAAAGCTCCTTGAAATAGGCAGTCCAATCCTTTTCACCTTCAAAGAAACTTTCATCCGTGCTTCCCGTTTTATCGTAACGCTGTTTGCGTTTGGGATCGTTCAGAATGGCGTAGGCAAAGCCAATCTGCTGAAACTGCTCATTTGCTTTGACCTTGTCTTCCTCAGTGGCATTAACAAGCTTGTCAGGATGGCATCTAAGCGCAAGTGTACGATACGCCTTTTTGATGTCTGATGCAGTGGCAGTGTCCTTGTCCAGCTGTAGAAGCTCGTAGCAATCAGCAGTCAACTTGGTCATTATTATTATTATTATTATTATTATTGTGATGGAGAGTGAAAGAGGGAAAAAAAGAACCGACGCGATGAGTTATTTTTTTTTATAAATACATGCACGTGTCGCGTGTTCTTGTGCGATAAAAGAGTCACATAAAATCATGCACGTGGTTTTCATCATGTTTGAAAACTTTTTGTTGCTCTTTTCTATACAAACATATAAGCTCATTGTGCTCTAAACACCATGTCGTTTGATATCCCAGGCTATTACTTTGATAAGAAAAAGAACAAGCTATTCAAGCTCAATCCAACCGGTCCTTACAGTCTGGGCGAGATCCGAAAGCGCCTAAAACAGGAAGAGGAGGAAGAAGCAGCTGCCAAAAAGCAAAAACGAGAGCAGCAGGAAAAACCCATTCCAAACATTAACCAGTTTATTCGGCAACGCACACTCTTTGGAACTAGCAATGCACATGCAGCCACACACCCCGGCATGATTTCCCTGTTTACTCGACTAAAGCAAAAACAGGCTTTGCGGCTGGACGGACCAATGGAGACCTATCAAAGCGTCAAAGTCGACATGGACAAGGATGAATTTATCATGGCAGATAAAAAGGGTATTGGCAGGTTTGGATACCAATGCAGTCCTCGATTCCAAGCATGGGCAAGTGGGTTTGTTGGCGATTATCACCACTTGGGCAATGCAACGTCTCTTCATTATAAGCAAGGGACAGGGAGGAGGGAGCTGATGCTTGTCAATGGAACTGCAAACCACCCAAGTCGAGGAGGAACCTTCTTTGAATATGGAATCAAGCAACAGCCTCTATTAACACAGGATGAAAGGAGCACGTTTAGTAATATTCGAAACAATGACAGCATCCTCGGTATACCCAACTCGCATATAGAAAATGTCGACTCAATACCCCTTTACGAATATCGAATCAAAAAGGACACCTTTTGGTCATTGTCCTATGAGCAATTTCACGACACAACAGTGGTGGGTGGGGAGAGGAAGCTGCATATTATAAATAGCGGGTTTGAACATGCTTACAGTCGATCCATAAACTCGGATGTGTTTGCATTGTATACTACACCCACGCAGGAATGCTGGGTGGGGCTACGGAATGGCACTGTGGGCTCCATTGATCTACGGTCACCATCAAAAATGCATCAGCAGCAACAGCAGCAACAGCAGCAGCAAAACAGTAAATTCAACTTTAAACTCAAGGAAGCATCCTCCATCACACACATTCGATGTCTGGAGCATGGACCTACCGGAAATGATGTGCTGGTGACTTGTCTCGATGGCAGTGTGTCCATCTACGATAAACGAAAACCACAAAAGAATCCCGTGCGTCGCTTGGTTGGACATCGCAATGAAACACACCTTCACCTGGGATTTGACATTGATGAAAAGAACAACCTGCTCATGTTGTCGGGGGACGATGGCTATGTAAGAATATGGTCTCTCTTTCGTGCAAATCCAGAGCCCATCTTTACTTCAATCAAGTACACTCGCCCTGTTCCTGCTGCTTCATTTATCAAGCATCATGCTAGACTTCCCGGCGTCGTCTTGTTTGGTGCTTGTGTAGAGAATAAGCGATCCACCGAAATTGAATACTTTTCCGTCTTGTAGAATAGAAAAAGGATCAATAGCTTTGTATATAGAATAAATAAATAAAATGAAGTCACATAGATACACACACAATTGAAAATACAATTTTATTTTACAGCACTTTTTTATCACTTTTCTCACTATTATTATAATAATCTGATTAAGCATGTCTAGTTATTTAAATCGCATTCTTAAAGACAGAAAGAGAGGGTATTTTTATAATAACAGCGACGACAGAGAAAAGAGAGTATTCAATACATATATATACATCTTTTAGACGTCTACCATATCGAGAGACCAAGCCTTTCAGAGTTGTCCCTGAAGGTTAGACTTGCAACACACTAGACTAGTTTAATGACTAAATGTGCTTTCAATAGATGAATACGTACCTCCTGAATCGCCTGTTGTATTAAACGAAACTTGGGATGAGAGCGAAGAAAGAAGACGCGCAAAACGAAGAAAGAGCTTGATGGGCACAGCTCGATTGCCCACAACAATTCCCATGCGTGAGCCTTTGACTGAAACAAATGGTAAAGCGATTACTCGTCTAATACTATATCATGTATATTTACTTGTATATATTAGAAAATGAGGCTTCTCTTTCCACAATGCGTGCTCAAAATAAACAAGTAGTCGAAACTGGCAACAATATTGAGAATATACCACTTGGCACTCAACAACATGGGAAGCAAATTGAAGGTAGCATCCCTTTTATATTATTAAATCATAATGGAAAAGTAACACTGTCTATTACAGAAATAGCCAAGTCTGTCCCAGAGCCATCTCTATCATCTCCATTAACACAACAAGGTAGCATCGTAAATACCCAAATAAGCAAGCTTATACTAAAACTATTCAAGTAGACAACCTAGAAGCATCATCTACGCAGCAGCAATCTCGAGGTAAAGATATTATTACCATGATCAAAATGCATAATTCCTAACGTATGCTCTGTCACACAAGGTCAAATAATAGTAGAGACGAATACAAATGCCAATCGCCAGCCATCTGCAGAGAGAAGGCAAAAAGAAAAAGATGCTGAATCTAGTGATGATGAATTAAGTATTCGCTTTGACATGGACATTGAAGGTATAGTCTCGGTGGCTTTTCTATTGATTGAAAATATATTAAACAGTGGATAACAATAGAAGAAGAGGCACCCATTGTAGACAAAGCAGCAGAATTAAATGATCAAGAAATGACAACAGTACCACCAAAATCAGCACCGCCTTCAAAAGAAAAAACATCATCACCGCCATCAAAAATAGATCAAGTGACACCAGTAACTCAAGAAAAAGAGGTGATTGATCTTGATCAGGAGATGGTAACGATTGAACCACCGGCACAGGAAAAGCCCGTATCGCCATCAAAGAATAATAAGGTGGCATCACCAGAAAGACAAGTAACAGAAGATGAAGCCATGATTCCAGAAAGTGATGCGCCGAGAGCGGAGCCAATAGTAGCAGAGCAAAAAAAGGATCAAAGAAACATCCAACAAGATATTGTCACCAATGAGCATGGGGAAAAAGCACCTTCGCCTCTACCCTATATCGATGATGATAACTATAGCATTGACTTTTACGATCCCGGAGATGATTTTCAGGTAGAATCCGAACAGCAAGACGAACAATCACCCGCACAAGCAGAGATCAGACCAAGAGACAAAGGCAAAAGAAGAGCTGTAGAGATAAATCCCGATCAATCCACTCCCCCTCGAGAGCAAGTAACCAGAGAATTCAGTAGCGAAGCATTGGAGTCCAAACAAAGAGTAATAAGCTGGCTTAATACGAAACGTGGCTTTGATTATGTAAAAGAAACAAGAAAGATGAAATTAGTGTTGGCTGTTCTTGAATGTGTGTTGTCGGCGGTTTTCTTTACTGGAAGAGATTTTAGGTATATATCTAATGACAACAATAAAAACATGCTTTATTAGTTAAACTCATTTTTATTGATAGAGATAATGCTACCTCCTTGCAACAGCAATCCATCGTTGACGGATATTACGAGAACTATCGCATCTTTATGGAGCGGCTAGAGGCGGTGACTATAAAATCCCGCCAAGCCATAGTGCAAAGTGAGGCCATGAAGCGAAAGCTGAAGGAAAAGAAAGACGAGGAAGTGGCATCCCGTGCTAAACTTGGCAAATTAAAGAGAGATGTGGAGGAGGCGGAAAAGAAATTGGAAAAGTTAAAGGAAAAGCATGCTGTAAGTGCGTAATCTATTTTATCGTCTTTTATATCCTAATCTCTCTCTCTCTCTCTCTCTTTTTTTTTTTCTTTTTTTTTTGTTCTTTTTCTAGCGTACGTTTGAGTTGGATAATACCTTTACTCGAATCAAAAATAAATCCAAAAGAAATCAAAGTGTAGAAGAAGAATAATTAACAAAGACATTGTCCATCTTGCTTCTTTGCTTCAAAACAATAGTGTAATGTTCAACCTTCACTTATTCCCTTTCAAAACACTGGCCATTTACCGCTTTATCATTTAACATCTAATACATACCTGCAATAAATATATATATACATATATATATATATATATATATAT
>VCJJ01001719.1:44167-54482 GCA_024139415.1 Backusella tarrabulga
AGCAAAACTTTTAGAAGAAAACGAAAACGATAAATTCTCGTATGGACCTAGTCTTAAGCTAAAAACAATAGAGGATCAAGACGAAGAATTGTTTCAAACAGCCCGTCTGATTAACAACGGATGCTATGCCAACATCATCGTGCATGACTATCTTCGTACCATCCTTGGTTCATCTGCCAAATCCGACTTTACGCTCAACCCATTAGAGGATGCCAAGCCTCCTCTCTACGGAAACCAGGTCTCCATTGAATTCAATGTGATTTATCGCTGGCATGGCGCCATTGGTGAAAAGGACGCAGCATGGATTTCCAATGTCATGAATGTATTGATGGACACGATGAAGAGTTCAAACATCACGCCAAAAACCGATGGCTATGACCGCACGCTTATCAACAAGGGAAGCACAAATTCTAGCCTGTTTGATGAAATCCTAAAGGTCTTTAACGAAAAGTTTACCAAGGCCAGTCCAGAAGAACTCGCAAAGGGACTTCCTATCTCGGGATCTCACAGAAATTTGGAGACGGGTCAGTTTCCAGATACTGATATTTTAAGAAATTTACGATCAGGTTTTGAGCAACCCGCTTCTGAATTGGGGTAAGTATCTGGGGAGGGGGGGGGATTGATTATGAAATCTTATGTTTCCTAAAATAAAACATTAGTCAAGGAAGAACAACCCCAGCTGGATTAGAACATGTTGAAATTGCCGGTATTAAGCAGGCCCGTGCCCTTGGTACTTGCAGCTTTAATGATTTCAGAAGAAACTTTAATCTGGTACCCCTCAACACATTTGAAGACTTTACAGATAAAAAGGAGGTCCAAGAGGCTTTGAAAGAGCTCTATGGAACACCCGATAATGTGGAACTGTACACAGGTGTCATGGTCGAACGACCCAATCCTGTTGGTCTTCGATTGCCATATACCATGACAAGAGCAATTTTAAGCGATGCTGTGAATTTACTTCGCAATGGTAAGATGATCTCATAAAAATAAGTGTTATATATAGATAATTTTCCTAAATACATTTGCGCAAATATAGATCGATTTTTGGTAACTGAATTGGTGCCTTCCAATATAACCAATTGGGGTTTTGAATATTTCCAAGGTGATAAAGAGGATCATTACCGGGTGTTGCCTAAAATGATTAGAAATTTACTTCCTAATGCGGATGCCGCATCAGGTGCTCCAGCTTTTACATCAGAAGAGTTTGATTATTTATTTAATGTTCCATCAAATGACGCTTAAATATATTTATACTGGTTTTTTATTATTCTATTATTTTATTAAATAAATCATATATATTACAATAAATAAAAGGAATGACATATATAATTAGTGGTTGGGGTATCATTTTTTCTATAGGTTTATAAATAGTCATATACAATTCATTTTGAAAGGTTGTGTATGTGCGGGTGATGGATCTGTGTAATTTGAAGAGAGAGAGAGGGATCTGCGCAGAAAATAAAAATAAACTATTAAAAAAAAGAAAAAGAAATACTGAGCCCAGAAACTATCAAAAAATGCGTAGAGTAGGGTTGTTGGTGCTTAAAATTTCCAAAACGTTAAACAACAGCAAGCTCATAAGCTGGCACTGTCTGCTCTTCATATACCGGTAAAGCCTCTTCATACTCCAATTGGTTCAGAAATTGAGGAACAGGCAGCGTTGGTAAATCTGATGCTTCATCAAATACGCCACGAAAAGCAGTATAGTCTTTGATCTTTTCGGGTGAATGAATACCATAACCTAGTGTCCCAATATGGATAGGGATGCTTGCGAGCTGGGTCCCGTGTGACCAAATCATCCCTTTTTGTTTGATGATGACAGATAGCTGGTATGCACCGGTGAACTGTGGACTGTAGTTGAAAGATGGAGTGGCATCAAGTGGAATCTCCAACAGGTGTTCAGCTCCTTCATTGAATGATACCATCTTGGTTATGCTGCTGGCGACCAGATTTTTTGTTTTGACCTTTCCTTTAGTGCTCCAAGTTTGATTTTGAAATAATTTTAGCGTGATGGACTCCATCATTCTTTTGGTACTCTCTTTTCCTGATAAAGAGACCGATATTTTGTCTCCAGGAACATAATCAAGGGATGTCAACTTTATGGTGATGAGCGATAAACTGTCGTCATTGTCGGATATGTTGAAAGTCATTGGGTTTTTGAGAATGTTTGTTTCAATCAATGGCATATACAATATTGACTTTTGAGCTTTGAGCAAGTTGGTTCCATCAGCTTGATCAAGATAGGCCGTCAATTTAAAGTTGGAATGGTATGAGATTCCTTCTGATTCTGATACAATATTCGAGGATGGTGGGAAATTGACCATTGGCAATTGAACAATAAATGGACGAGTGATTTCTTCTTCTGCGGTAAAGTCGCTTTCGGTTTTTTTTCTTAATATCACCTTCTGTGAGCCAAATAGCTGCTTATTGTAAAGAGGTTTGGGTCGGGCCATGGTATATACTGATTCATTTGCATGAAATACAATTCTAACTTTGTCGGCCTTTTCTGCTAAACTTTGAGATAAATTGAGTTTTATAAATCCTATATAGTAATGTTAGCCATTTGATTTAAAGCATGCATATTTATTTTCTCGTCATACCTTGGAATACTGATCCTGGGCCAAATACATGCTGACCTTTGATTGACCATCCAAATTCTGGTAAAAGAGAGATTTCTAATGACATTTTTTTTAAAAGAGAAGAATGAATTGTTTTGTATATGATGATGAAGGAAGAAAAATTAATATATTTGAAATTTTGTGCTGCTTATATACCAACAAAATCAAAATCGGTAATTCAAATTAGGCTTTGCAGCATAGCAACAAATCTGTACGAAAACAGCACTTATTTGTAAAATAAAAAAAACTCGAAGGAGTCATTGTTTTTATATGCTATGTAATTTGCACTCACTTTATCTAGGTTCTGTTTCTTTTTCTCCTTATTTTGAATAAAGTAAATAGATAGGTGAAGGTGTGCCAAGTGAACTTCTAGAATATTTCCTCTCGGCACCAAAACGCCAAGTCAATTTTTCTCGGTGATTCAAAATCACAAAAAGTGACTGGAATTTTACTCCCATTGTAACTTTGATGATTCACTGTGTATCCAACAGTCATCATAATTTTATTGGCGAGTTGTCAAGAGGCATATGTTACAAATGGCCATGTTGTGTTCTATTATTGTTACTGGTATTGCTATTGTTAGCTATTTCTTTGATTCAAACTTTTAGCCCTATCTTTTTTATAAACAAGCTCACATGGTAAAAAAAATATAAACAAAATAGACTATTGCTAGTGAGCAAGTTAACAATTTTCGAGTTGCTGCGGTTACATTCAATGCTAATAGTAGCTCATTTTATCATTTTTTTAATTATTAATATGAATAAATGCTAAACGTCAGATCAAAAAATGAATTAATAATGTTGTGTAAACGTGGCTGAAAATAGAAGCGTTGGAACATAATGTTTTGTTGGTATTGTTCGTATGATCAATGATAAGACAAGTTTTTAAGTTTCACGTATTCATTGGATCATCTGGAGTCTGGTTGTACGAAGATACAATTATAGCGCTCATGGAACTAGTTCGTCATATTACCGCAGCCAAGATGTGACTCTCCTTGGCGCCTTGTCCACTCATATTTGATACCAGAGGCTCTCATCGAACGAGTAAACCATGTTACACTAATTGATATAAAAAATGGGGAATCATTGTTTAAAAAAAAATCAATCCTTCAGATCAGAAAATGTAACAACGGATAAGATAAATTTTCTTATAGTTTATATCTTTTCCTATCAATTGCGGAATACTATTGGCATATCCATCTCAATTTCTATGCATCCAAAGTTTTTTCTTTGTTGCGATGATTGTTATTAGCGAATGTGAATGGTTTCACTCGAGTACATTTGATACATTTTGGTCAACTGGCGTTCGATCTTTTTCCCTCTACTATTACAGCCGAGTTGAAATAATTTTTACTTGCTCAAGAAAAATCATACATAAATAGCACATATAAGGTGACTCACAATTTAAAGAAAGAAGGAGGTCTTTTCTCTAAGTCGAGAAGGTCAAATCTCTGTCAACATGACAAATCAAAAGTAACGACTATATTTGTATAATCATACATGTGAAATGATCTGATCTTATTATATTATAAATATTGCTGCAGATTTTTTTATGAAGCTATTACCATCAAATTGTGATAATCTTCATTAATAGCCTAAAACAGTTTTCTATTTTAAGTTATTTATTTTTTTCCTTATTCTGACTCTCTCCTTGTAATAGTTGCATCGCTACTGGTAACAATGGAAGGGCTATCAGCTTATTAGTAATACATTTAGATAATCACCTTCATATTTTATATTATGTAATGAATAAATAGATTGAAATCACTTGTTGTGCGTAAAAGAGAATCGGTAGTCTCGATTAGGAACTAGTCATCAACTTTTTGCTTTATGAGAAAAAAAAACAAAAACAAAAACAAAAATGCGTTATTTTGTTACGGATGTCTATTAGTTGCATTTTATTATTAAATGCTGTAATATTATGATGAAGGCGAATTATTTTAAATAAACTTTATTTGACATCCAAGCATAAATGTTGGTGCCACTAGTTCATTAAATAGCACACTATATATATACTCATTTGTAGGTATATCCGAACGCCCGGAAAAAGCGAGAATAGGAAGACACTTGATTTCATGTAAAATATGATAAGATATCAAAGTAAATAAACACGTAACACCATTTTCAGGCAGATGATTTATTTTTGCAACTTATTCAAGTACACGTTGTATCGAGACTACTTGCAATAATATGTATTGCTGTGTCAGCATGAATTTAAGAAAGAAAAAGGTATTGGAAATGCGATACGTAATAATAAGATGCCAATGCTTTTCAATATTTTTATTCATAAAAAATTATACATCCCATTTACATGAAGGCGAGTTTACATTCTTTCTTTTTATTCAATCCTTGCGAAATCCTATTTTTCATGTCCTACTTTTTGTACAAATTATCAGCATTGACGCTTGTCAAATTGAAGCCCTTCATATCGTTTCTTCCTTCCAGCGTTTCCAACTTTTGTGCATTTGCCTTCATGGTTGCTCTTGCAATATCAATATTTTCATTCAATGACGCTTGGTCTAAACACAAAAGTCAACATGAAAAGCCCATTTTTACACACAAAAACACACCTTTTTCAATCAACTCTTTTGCCTGCTCAGTTGGTAATTTAATAAACATATCACCAAAGAAGGTCCACAGCTTCTTTTCTATAAGGAAGAATCAATAACCACGGTGTTGTGAATCCAGGGCTTATTTGTTATACCATTTCCTACTTTCTTTTTGATTTGTGTCAGGGCTTCTCTGTTTGAGTTTCGTTTGCGATCATAATCAACCACCTTTTCAATACAATTCGCAAAAATGAGCAATGCATAAAATGGACGCTTTCGTTTGTTCTTGTTTTTACCAATTGTTTATTAAAAATAATCTCTTCAGCCAAATGTTCCTTTTCGGCAAACACTTTTTATTTTTTTATTTTTTCAGTGTTTGAAGGTTGCTTCTTCCTCTTTTTCTTCTTTACCTTGTTCGAGTTGCTGACTCATATAATTTTTTTTTAAAAATATATTAGCAAAAGAAGTTCAATAATAAAAAAAAGCCACTGTTAATTTTTAGAATGCGCCAAGTTTTCACTGGCCGATTCTATGTGCAAACACTTTTTCATTTTTCCTGCAACTTTGATTTATATTGCTTTCATATCTAAATTCAGAGAGTCAGTTTAGGTCCATTCATCTCGCTCTTTTTTGGACATCGTCATATGCACTCCACTTTTCACTACAAATTAAATTATCGTACTATCTAAGCCTTAACTTATTAAATATAATTTTATTTCTCTCAAGAAGGAAAGTGAACTTTTCACTCGCTCCGTACTTGTTTGTACTACAGTGATAAATAGATCGATGTACTCCCATTGTATAAAGATAGTACTGGATCATAGATTATCAGGTGCCTTTGACAACAGGTGCCTTTCACATAGATACATCGTTTAAGCCTTGAATCTACCAGTGACAAATAAGAGGCTGAGTCAAACTTTCGAAATAAAAAAAATAAAAATAAAAATAAAAACGAGATGCCCAAAATTTTATTATGAGACATATATCAAGCATCGAAGAACATGGTTATTTATGATAAGCAAGTTTATTATACAAAACTATTATTTATTAAAGTGATTTGCTCTTTTTATTACAATGAGCAGAGAGGAACAATTAAGAAAATGGTTTTCAAGAACAAGGAAGCACCAGTGAAAAGTGCCTTAGGGACCAGTTAGTCACCAATAGTGGGAGAGAACGATGAAATAGAAAGCCTCGGCTGTTCTAAAAACACCAGAGTACCAACCGGCTGTCTCTCTGATCGCATGGACCTACTTAAACACCAAGTACGGACCTGCCATGCCTGCTTTCAATCTTGACCTGGACATCCCCAGATGCTGAGTCAATAGCCTATTTTCAGTTCGTCTGTCAGCCGGAAACGCATTTCCTCACGGTCAATTAGTCACAGCCAGATCGTTAAGAGAGACAAATGTAACAGCCTTACGCCTGTAGATGGTCAAGACTTGCAATGAATAACAGTGGCCTAATAATAAAAAAAGAGTTAAGAACTATAGTACAGTTGAAATGAGTTCATAAAATAACTACCACTAGTTTTCTGAGCCAAAGGTGGGTGTAAGAGTGCAGTAAAGAAAAAAAAGAAAGGAAATAGTAGTTATTTTCTTAAGTTGCTGAAGCCCATAAGCACAGTGATCGTGGAAGCACGAATAAATACACACAGGCTACAAACCTACTGGAATAAACAAGGGGAGCTAACCTAGACAATAGTCAATGTAAACCCTTCTTGATTATGCAACTCTCTTGATTGTTACCTTTTTGAACGTTTTTAGATAGGCGCCAGAAAAAAAAAAGTATGTACTACTTTTAAGGAAGGTGAGCAAATTATATGGTGCATTGTGTCAAGATGTCAAGGCACATGCAAACGTATGAATGTCCATGTCTTTGAATCTACTTGTTCTCGTTTCTGTTAAAGGCAAGCACTGCAGTAGTTAAAAACGACTACATCATCATTTTTTGTAAAAATAAATGTTTTTTTTTGACACTTTTTTCTTTTTCTTTCTTTTTCCTCGCTTCACAACATTGTATATACTTATCTTTTTGGGTTTGTCAAGTTGAATGGAACTAAAGTAGTTGCCGCTTCTTACTAAAAAAAAAGGAAAAAAAGACCAATAGATAACAGCTTCACCGTGCTGATCTAGTTACTTATGGGCTCCCTTGTAATCATATGTACACTTCTATTATGTTATGGAAGTAAAATGGCTTGGGAAAATACCGGCCTCATTGTACCAAGGTTTCCTGGGCACACATATAGTTATGAAGTTGAAGGGTTCCTCCTCTTCTTCTTCCAGGGATTCCTACCGTACTTTTAGTTCAGGTCTGCAATGGAAGCTTCCAGGCATATACGCCTGGTGTACACGAGTCGGGTTTCTCGGACTGGACTGTCCCCCTCCCGTGATGCATTAAGTACAGACATTCCGAGCTCTGGTGTTCCTCCTCATTGTTTTAATGGGTCGGGGTGGAATAGCTATAACGGCCCACTGACAGCTTTACTTGGATACGCTCCGGTAGTAGTGTGACAATGAAAATCCTGGGTGGTTGTTCTATTGTTTTCCTCCCTATTCACAGTATGAAACATGTTATGAAAAGAACAGCATCACTTTAATAATAATAATAATAATAATAATAATGCTTGTATAATAAACTTGCTTATCATAATAAATAATCATGTACTTTATTGAACAACTACTGTTTTTAATAATTAAAACCTATGCTTCTCTTTTTCTTTTTCTTTTCATGATAAAAAACAAAGTAAGTCTATAAAGAAAAAGTGGGTTATGCCCATAAGATGTGTTCTTCTACTTTCCACCTGCACATGAACGGGTTTTTAGAGTATCTGTTTTCTGGAATGAAAATGGAGATACGCTTTTTTTTTTTCCCTTCATAAAAGGATATCATTACATGCACTCCACTTTTCACTACAAGTTAAATTGGAGTCAAGTTTTTCAATTGTGGTTGATGGAATGGAATAGATACAGTTATTGAGAGATATGTCCTTTGTGGTAGGGATTAATATTAGAATAAAATAGAACAAAACATGAGAAATGGGATTATGATCACTCTTTTTATTAAAGTGGAGTAAGAGATACCCATATTAAAATAATCCAGAGAAATATAATTAGTGATTATTTTATTTCATTTATTTCTAATATCATAGTGTTTTCTAAAAGTACAAGTTGAAAAGAAAAAAGTGGGGGTATGAGCCTTTTTTTAACTTGTTTTTTTTTGGAGGGATTTTTTAAGCACTTTTAGCCATCTTTTCTTTAATATAGGACTCCATTTCACACAAGTTGTCCATATTTAATCTTCTCATCTTTTTAGTTTCCAATTTCTTCTTCAACATTTCAATTTTATCAACAAGAGTAAATCCCCACTTGTCTTCCAAGGTGACATCTATATTTGGTTGTCGAAGTAGTAATTTCAACATGGTTGTTCTTCCTTCAGATAAAGCGATATCGACTGAATGGTATTCTTCTGTGGGATCTGCCCAGTTGATATCCCATCCAGCGGTCAATGCAGTCTCTACCCATTTTAAGTCATTCTTGCGTATCGCCTTGAACCAATATGGTCCCATATCGTCAATCTCGTTTTTTGCCAAGTGCGCACCAGCTTCCCTTAGCAATCGAACAACGTCTGCTCTCTTCTCCATCACAGCATCAAAGAGCGGTGTGTGTCCTGATTGATCACGAACATGGATCGAAGAGCCGTGTAAAAGTAGGTATTCAACGATTTTAAGGTTTCCCTCTCGACAAGCGACATGTAAAGGCACTCTTCCATCATAATCGATGCAGTTCAAGTTGATAAGTTCTCCTGCTCCTTCTACCAGAAGTTTCAATCCATCCAGATCATTGGAGCTTGCAGCAGAGCAAAGCAAGACGGGTCCAAGGGCACGTTGTGTCAATTGCTCTTCCTCAACCGACATGGTTAAATCATCATCATGAGAGCTACCATCAAGCTCCTTTTTGGCTGCACTTTTACCAAGTGCCGAGAAACGAGTAAGGATGCTGACAAGTAAACTGGTACGGTTCGAGTTTGCACTGAAACGCTGATAGGGTGCTTTAATTGTCAGCTCTCCTCTCAAGTTTTTGGTCATCATTTTTCGAACATGTGCAGGATTATTGGGTGTTTTTCCAAGCAGATAGGCCAATTTTGTTAGTGCACACTCTGGCGTCATATCAGCACCGGCCACAACACCAATTGCAGACAGTTGTTTTCCTGTGGCATATGCGTCTGTAACAAGACCCTTACGACATTGGGTGCAGTTGACAATGACAACGCCTCGATCACTTGCCTCTTTTAACGAACGCAAAAGCTCTGGACGAGCTGGGGCGTTACCTGCGCCAAACGTTTCAAGCACAACACCTTCCAAGGGGGGTGCAAGGAATGCACGGATAGTTGTTTCGTTGATACCAGGGAAGAGACGTAAAGACCCAACGTTTGGGCTTAATTTTTTGTTGACGTCAAATTTGGCGATGTGAGTTGGACGAAGAACAAGTGGCCATTTTACATCTACAAAACGGGAATGAGATGATGGGCTTACATCTTTCTCTCTTACTTACCAATATTAATACCAACATCCACCAGTGATGGTAAATTGGGTGAATCAAACGCCTCAAAATCTACGGCACTGATTTTACTTGAACGATTACCTCTATACAACTTTTTACCAAAGTAAAGGGATACTTCCGGAATGACAAAGTGGCCAGCAATTGTCAATGCACCAAGTAGATTCTCGACGGCATCATTTCGTACTTCAGTCAAAGGAACCTGTGATCCAGTAATGATCACTGTTTTACTATATAAACAAATAAATAAACCATCCCCCTTTTTTTTTCCTTATGATATCTTACCCTAACTCTTCCAACATAAAACTAAGAGCACTTGCAGTATATGACATTGTGTCAGTGCCATGAAGGACAATAAATGCATCGTACATTTGATAATTTGCTTGGATGTCACCAGCAATTCTAACCCAGTCTTTGATAGCTGTCAATAAAACCAGGATATATTAGATTAGGTTTAAATGTACATCCTTACCTGACATTGTAATGTCGCACGAATCTAAAAGTGGAGTATATTCCAAAATTGAATATCTGTTTAAAAAAAAAAAAGTGGGATGTTGGGTAACCAAACGTGAGAAAAATTACTTAAGAAAAAA
>VCJJ01001719.1:109801-121462 GCA_024139415.1 Backusella tarrabulga
ATGCAACATGACTTTATTGACCTTGTTACATGGCTATCTATCTCTTTATCTACTCGTTGTCTGAAATATACTCTTCATACGTGATATATTTCTCTTTTCTCAATTACTCCCCTGGTTTTTCTCATTTATTTGAAATATTTTCTCAATTATTTTCCCCTTTTTTCTCATTTTTTTGAAAAACACAGTAATTTCAATTGATTTGATAGGTTAAACTAATATTTGCAATCGATTATTTATCTTTATTAATCGAAGCTTATAATGAAGAGGCAAAGGATTAATCCATAACATATGACATATGACATATGGCATATGGCATATAAGGTAAATCGTTAGCTTACCAAAAAGTCATGTATTCAATCATTGAATATGGAGCGTTGATCTACATTTGTCTTAAAAACCAATGTCCTATTCTCGTTTGAAGCAATGCATACTCTAAGCTATCATTAGTAGTCAAAGCCCATCACATTATTACTTCTTAAATCCAGCAAATGGGGTCGAGTAGCACAGGAACCATTGAGCCTATATGGTGACTAGTGCTTTCAGTCTTATGATACAAAATAGATAGTAACGTTGTATTTGTAAAGACAAAAGAAAGGAAACACCAAGTATGGAATGTTAGCCTATCTTTTGCAAGCAAGCAAACAAACAAGTAAATACATAGGAAAGTAGTACGACACATAAAAGAGAAATGTAATAAAGCTCATGTTATCCACAGCATAGTGCTATTGCCATGTAGTTTAACAGTATTATTTGAATGTGACGATCGAGTAGAAATATATACACTCAGACTCAACGCTGATTTTTTCCTAAGATACGTTTTTAAATACCACAAACTGTTGATAAAGAGATGAATCATATGAATGGATTTCTCCAAAAACAAATAAACAGAGGCACTAAACACTTTTGTTTAAATGGACATTGTCTAAAATGAAAATAGGCTTTTCTAAATAAAGAGAAGGAAAGAAGAAAAAAGTGATGCTGATGATAGCAATGGTCGCTTTTATTGAGATGGAAAAATAAAATTAGTTTCCGTATGAACTAACCTGCCCACATTTTTTGTTTTCGTCATACAAATAAATTGCATTTGTAACGATTTAACATTAAATGTTGCCAAAATATGTCTTCCATCTCGAAAAGTGTTTATATATATTCATTTATTTATTCAAGAAAAAAAAATCAATACAAGGAGTCAAGTACTTCAGACTTACGCTTCTCATACTCATCAAAACGAAGCACAGCATAGCTCATATAATCAAAATCGATATCTGACACCATTGCTTGAATCATAGCCCATAAACCCCAATAAAAATGAGAAGCCAGTGAATATCCATTTACCTCCATATAAAGGTGCTCTTTTTGCTTTTCGGTAGGTTTTTCTAATAAAAACATTAAATAAACTTGCTCCTATTTCTCTCCTTTACATGTATACCTCCTGTACTCTCTGTTAAATACCAATCAAACCATTGTAATTGGAATTGCTTTGTTGGGTATCTTTCATATTCACATTCAAAACCGGCAAATTCATTAAAGTGGTTGCCAATATCAAAGCCCCGATAAGCATAGCAGCCATACTCATAATCGATAAAATTGGCTTCTTCCTTGTCGTCGCCCAAAATAATGTTGCCATAGAGTAAATCGTTGTGTGAAAAGACAATAGATGAATCTACTCGTTCCAATCTTTCAATCAAATATGCAAGCTGTAATGTATAGTTTTTTAGTTTTTTAGTGTTTATATTTTCTATAGTAAGAAAAGACTTGTTTTTACCTCGTTTGTGATTTTCTTGACATCAAAATTGGTTTCAAATATTTTTTGTGTTTGGGGATTTTCATATTTTTCAGGTACTGTGTGTGTGTGTGTGTGTGTGTGTGTGTAATAAGTAACATGGTAAATAAATCCTTATAACATAACTTACTTTGTTCCAACCATTTATACATTGTGGGCCATAGCTTTTGTTGCTTCACCTTTGATTCTCCAGGCAGCTGTACCTTGTGCCATTTGGCCAACCTTTTGGCAATCCATTCAGCATAGATCGGATTGGCCATGTCATCTACGGTGGATACTCTACCTTTAATAAAACCATACACCAATCCATTTTTAAAGCGTGCATAAAGGGGTGGACACAGATTTTGCGAAGATAAAGTAATGAGGTTCTAACATATTGCAATTAATTATCTTTTTGGTTTCCAATCAAAACTTGAGCAAAAGGCAATTACCACTATTTCTTGCTTGCGATCAATAATACGCTCCGATCCTTTACCGTAGGCTCTTACAAGAACAGAGAAATTGGTTGGTCTATGGGTCACTCTGACCACTTTTTTTTAAAGAGTCAGTAAAAGCTTGTTTAAAGGTTGTGATGACGATCTTTGAGTAGTACATTGAACTTACGTTGATTTGTTATACCATCTTTACATTGCACAAACTGAATGTCTTCTTCTTGCCAAGAAGTGAAAACAGACTGCACAACTTTAAGGGCACCTTCAAATAAGGCCGAGTGTGGCACCTCAATGTCAAGGAAAGGCGTATCTTCTACTAACTGACTAAACGATTCATCAAAACTATTATGATTATTTTGAAGAACAGAGGTATTAGGAGGCATACTATGAGTCTTTCTTGAAAGTGGAAAAGAGGAAAGAGAAGTAAGAGAGAAGAGAAAGAGAAAGAGAAAAAAAAAGCTTAATATATAAACACAGATCATGTTGAGTAAAGTCACATGTTCAATTCCGATGTTGAACAGATAAAGATTACTATTAATATATTTATATATACAAAAGATAGAGAGTAGGCTTTGGGATTCCTTTAAGAAGAAGTTGGAGTGTGTGTGTTCATGAGACATCACAGTTTATCGAAAATATCTTATTGGTCTAATGTGTTTTGTTCCACCAGAATCATTTAGTTCCGATTTCCTTTCACATGTCGATCCCAGTAACAATATACGATATGTGGGGTCAGCTGCAAGTGGACATGACTTGTGCCTTTTTCAACAATGTATAGACTAGAAAAATGAAATGGATAGAAACTAAAAGAGTCATATTTCTATTATAAACATATACCTTTTTGCATTTGATCATCATATACATCCAAAAGAGAGAGTGACGTAAGTGATTCATAGTGCTAGGTAACCTAATGTAATCATAAGCAAGTAAATGAATTTATTAGAGGAGACCCCAAGTTTTTTTTAAGAAAAAAAAATATGTATCATATGGCAAAATGAACCACGAAAGCCTAGCAATTGTCAATTATGGTCAATAACCCAGGGACGGGGAACTGCGAAGCTGCATTGAAACAATCACGTGTCAATGGTAATAATAAGAATATTATAATAATTTTTTCATTTTTTTTTTCCTCTTTTCTTTTCGTCTTCCCTTTTTTTATTAATACAAGAAAAATGTCGACAACATCAGAAGATAAAGCTCAAAAAGAAAATCGCTGGGACGGCGATGATATTTTTTCATTTGATGAATGGAAAACCTCGGATTTTATAGGAGAAAGTGATTTTGATATGATTGATAGACTATCAGCAGCACTCGATCAGGTCACGCACCAACTCGACGAACAGAAACGCGAACTTTTACAAAAATCATCAGAATGGACCGCAAAAACCAAGGAACGCTTAAAGGGCCAGACCAAAAAGTTGGAGGATCAACAGTCACGTATCAAGGAACTCTTGGTCAAGCAATATTTTAAAATAGACAAGCGTATGAACAGAGACGCAAAGACGGTGCGATTACGTGATAAGATTTCCTTTGTGGTGGGCGTGGGCAACGCATGTATTGGTCCCGCTTTGGCTTTACGCTATCCCAATTTGATACCAAGCTTTTACAGTGTGCAGTTTATTATATTACTGCTGCTGCGCTATGCCATTTATCGCTCAAAGAGATGGCATTATTTTGTCTTTGATCACTGCTATGTTGTTAATGTCATGACGGTACTGGTGTGCTGGGTCTCAAACTCGAGGGCCCTGTTTCTGGCAACGTTTGCGTTGACAAATGGTCCTGTCGCGCTGGCCATCGTTGCATGGAGAAATTCGCTCGTGTTTCATAGTCTGGATAAGGTCACATCGGTCTTTATCCATATTTTTCCGCCGTTGGTCATGTACTGTATACGATGGATGCCGGAGCTCCTGCGTGAGGATGTGTACTGTGATAACGAGGCCTTTGTTACAGCTTTCCGAGATCAGCGATACCCTGCCATGAGCGATATGGATCCAAGCTTTGGCGATATGATCATGTATGGAGCACTTGCATATGGAGCTTGGCAGATCCTCTACTATGTGTTTGTGATGATAAAGAGACGTGAAAAGGTCGAGTCTGGTTTACGCTTGACATCATATTCGTGGTTGTTGGGAAGTGGGCTTGATGGTAATCAGCAAGGCGGGTTCATTCAAAGGGTGGCTTTTGCATTTGGACCTAAATGGAAATTGGAAATGTTTGCGCTTTTACAGAGCACCTATAGTACTGTGACCTTGATACCTACCTACTTTTTGTTCAAATACTTTTGGTTACATTCGGTGTTTCTGATTGTCATGTTTGCAGTGAGTGTGTGGAACGGTGCAAATTATTATATTGAGGTGTTTTCGAGAAGGTATATTTTGGAGTTGGAGAACATCAAGTCGGGTGATAAGACTGCATAGATATAAAAGGCATCTCTTTTTATTTTATCAGTTGTATTGACTTATTTTACTTGTAAATAAATATCTCTATCATTTGCATACTGTTTTTTTTATGAATTCAAAAACATTTTGTGATGCACCTTCTCATTTGTGAAAATAGAACTAATGAAAAGTGTTTTTGCCAGCCAGTCAATAATCTATTGATGCATCTATCATTCACTTTCTCCCTCTCTTAGTATATGTGGTAAAAGAGACAATAGCAAATAGATACTCAGCCGTATTGTTTGGTATGGCTTCATAAATCACTCTGCTATTCCGTCTTTCCACTTCAAAACCAAGCACTTTTATAGTGGTTTGAATACTATTCTTTCATTATCGCACACTCTTCTCTCTCCAGCGTCAATATTATTGTACTTTTCTTTCCGGTCCAAACTGATGCAAAATCTAAATAATCCGAAATTAAATCTTATTGGTCAAGATCTTTTTCTCTTTTTATTTCTGTAAAAAATTATTGTCTTCTTCTACACACTCTTTATTGTAGTAAACATCATTGTTAAAATAACACCGTTATTATCATTCGTATTGCTATCAAATAATGGAAGCAGAAATAAAAACACCTCACACTGACATATCAACCACAGCTACAGCAACATCACGCCATTACTTTTACAGAAAGGCAACACAGCCTGATTTAAACAACTCTGTAATCATCAATGTACCAGAAAGCAGCCATGACTTTGAAAGTCGAGTTACAGACTTTATTCAAAAGGACACGCTCCAAAAAACCTTGGCACGTCTAAGACAAGGCTCAGCTGTTGATCTCGCCCGTCGCAAAGCTGACCGTAAAGCTCGTAAAGAAAAAGAAAGAACCGAAGACTCAAAGCACCAGCCCCAACATCGCTATAAAGAGGAACAACAACAGCGTGCCGATGGTCCTTTATTCGAAAAGTTAAATTCGCTCAATCCAACAGAACAAAACAATTGGCTTTCCAACATTCACGACGATGCCATGTTGATGAATCCACATCAGTGGCTTAAACTGGCCAGTTTGTTCAATGTAAACTCAAAAGTGTCTCGCCAGCAAACCTTAATAGGTATACATTCACATTCTGACGTTATAAAAGATCGAAACATTGATGATCGTGACAGCAGTTGTACTTCATTGGAGAATTATATGGAATTGCGTGATGTTCAAAACAGAAATTATGCCCGGGAGGCGCAAGTATTTTCATTATTTGCCTTGTTTTGTATTGTACTAACTTGAGCTACTATCACTAGTGTGGCAGAAGGGGTCAAATGCATTAAACAAAATAGAATAAAAGAGGCAATGGATTTTTATAAGAGAGCATTGGACATGGATCCTAAATATGCAGATGGCTGGTTTCATGTTGCAGAAGGGTAACTTTTTAAATACTCACATTTAACTATGTAGTTATAATTTATATTATCATCATAGGCTAGTTCAACAGCGAAAGTTACAAGAGGCAGCTGCTCAATTGGAAAAAGCGCTCAAGTTTGACCCTGAGCATGAGGGCGCAAAGGCTTTGCTAGCCAGCATTCGATATACCACACAAACAAAAAAGGCCGAGAAGGGAGATGAGTGGGATTTAGTGGACGAGAATGGAAATGGACTATCATCATCCTCGGCCAAAGTAGACAAACATGCCGATGAAGACAAGTCGAGTAAAAAGAAAAAAAAGTCGTCATCCCACCGTTCCTCGAGACGATCATCACGCTCACCCGTTTCTCGGGACTCACGACATAAATCAAGGGAGTCTCGACATCATCGCGACCGTGACCGTGACAGTAAGCATAGAGAACGACGATCAAGTCCGGATAGTAGAAGACGATCAAGTCCGGATAGTAGAAGACGATCAAGTCCGGATAGTAGAAGACGATCACATAGAAGTCGATCTAAAGATAGCGAAAGAAGCTCGCGACACGATGATCGTAGATCCCACCATAGAAGAGACTCTAGTCCTAGCGAATCACGACGACACTCAAGACGATATTCTCGTGATAGAGAATCAAGACATAAGAGACGACATAGATCGAGGTCGCCCTCAAGACATCGTAGTAAAAGAAAGAGATCTGTTGACGATGATAAATCGGAAAAGGACTGATAACATGGAAGTGCTGATGCGCAAAATATAAAGTATAATATATATATAAAGTGAATGCTATAACTCAATAAAGATGATATCACTGTATTTACTCGAGTTAATCACAAGATTGGTTGTGAAATATAATGAAAATGAGAATTAATATATACTTTTCATCTCAAACGATAAAGTATTTGTCAAATATTTAATGCCAAATTTAGATTTCAGGCAGTGACGATATCGTAGTTTTCAATACAATTTTATTTAATAATAATAAAGGAGGTTCTATCCTTTCAAACGATTGGCCAAGTAATTATAAAGAGAAAAATACAGTTTTAGTAAAAAGATTAAGTAATATGAAAAAAAGTTGGAGTAATTAATGATAATTCTCGGGAACATTTTCTTTAGGGACCGCTATCATATTGAAAGGAATTGTCTAGTGAATTTGATTGATCTACTTGACCTATCGGACTCACACCACCTGCTGGTTCAAATAATGCTGGTTTAACTGATGCTGGTTCAACTGCGTCCATTGGTTCCGCTGTATTCATTGGTGCTGCGATCGGGTTTGACATGCCTGCCATTGGATCTGCCATGCCTAACATTGGATCCGCCATACTTGCCATTGGGTCGCCAAAACCTGACATTGGGTCGCCAAAACCTGCCATCGGGTCACCAAAACCTGTCATCGGGTCACCAAAACCTGCCATTGGATCTGCCATACCTGCCATACCTGCCATGGGGTCTCCCATACCAGCCATTGGGTCTTCCATTCCCATAGGATCTCCCATGGCCATAGAGTCCATCATACCCATTTGATCTGACATTGAATCTGCTATACTTATTCCATCCATCATGGGATCCATATCATTATAAGATGATTCTGCCGAGTTGACTATTTCAAAAACATGACTCTGTATAATATCACCTTCCTCCTCATCAGAAGATTTCATTTCAGCAAAGTATCGGCCGCTCTTTATCGTATCATCTACTTTCCATGAAAATATAAAATGCTCATCGTCTAGATCACCAGAAAATGTACTTATTGTTCTCACTTTCCTAATTTTTTGATGTATATTTTTAGGATCAAATTCATGCACAAATACTTGAGTGTTACTTACTTTCCATTTTCTCTGTATAATTCTGCGGTGAGAAAGTCATTTTCATCACTGTCAAGGCTGTCTTTGATATAAAAATGGATTTCATCTCCTGTTTGAAATATAGAATCTTGAGTGGGGACTGAAAAGTATCCTGAACCTGCAAGAATACTTGAAGCAAAATAAAGAACACTAAGCGTAACTGTTGTAAAGATCTAGTACAAAGTTAAGCTATATTCTGACTCAAATTTTCTATATTACTCTCAAGTGGTAGTTACCTTCATTTATTACAAAATAATAATAAAAAAAGCACTGATATTAATAGAGATGATAAAATATAATGAAAAAAGAAAACATGCTGGCTTTGTCAATTCTCTATGACCTTTATATATTCTGTTTTTTTTTTCTTGAAAAAACTCTTTCTGCTGTCTTGGAATTATAATAATTGAATATTTTCATTTACCATTCATTCGCTTTGCATAAGCTCCCTTTTAATTATGGTTTATCCTCCTTTTTCTTTTTACCACCACTATTCTTGCCACATTAATCGAAATAACTTAATAAACTCTCAAGCTCAAACCCATTCTTAAGGTATTTTTATTATTAATATTAAACAAACAAAGATATCAAGACACGTTTTTAATTTTTAATTCCTTGTTTTATTATTATTGACAATCAAATGAACTCATAAAACAAGCAAAAAAAGAAAATATCTATTAAAAAAAGCAGAATAAACAAAAAAGGTAAAATCAAGGAACAAAGTGAAAGAAAAAAAGGCAGAAAAAAGAAAAAAGGAGAAAACAAATAGAATATCAATGCTAGTATGGAGGTAAAAGAGATCTAATTTACAATGAAAAAGAATCAAGCATAAAGATCACAGCCGATTATGCATGATCATCGTATAGAAAAAAGTAATCGACAAGAATATATATATATATAAATAAGTACAATATAAAATGGGAAAAAAGAAATAGAAATTAGAGAGTTGGTTTTTAGACGTAGCTTCTATAGGTGTGTGCCACATTATTAACCGTAATGTTATGCGAATCTATTTGCGAAAACTGTTTCTTTTCTGGAGGTGGTACCTGCTGTTCTAGTTTTTTATCGTAAGGGGAGACCGATTTGTTACTATTATTCATCATTTGTGAAAAGCGACTCAAAAGTGAGCTTGTCCTTGAGGCTGTTGAGCTAGTGGAGCCCATTGACGACATTGTATCAATGGGTCGTAGTCTATTCATTCGAGACTCACCCTGTCTATTTTCCATTTCATCCAGGTGGTTAGCCAGCAGCCAATCGTATTGAATTTGCTCCTCAATAGCATTTGCTGATCTGACTGACGATGTACGTTTCACTTGAGATGCCAGGTTACTGAAACCCAGTTTCTGTGAGAGGCTTTTTGTCACGTCGCCTGTAGAAGACCTCTTTTTATCGTTATCACGTGTGATGGAAAGGCTTCGTTTAAACATATCATCAAATGATTCCTTCGATCCTCGTCTTAATGAACCAATGCTTGCACGTGCAAATTCCGTTGTGTCTTTAATTTTTTTAAATCGATTTGAACCTGTTGAGGAAATAGATGATGTGTCACTCCGATCTCCGCTAAACAACCCACTGCTTCTTCTGTCATTGACACCAGGTATTATTTTGCCGGTTGCAATTGCCTGTAAACGAGTATCTCGAATAGAGTAGGCGGAACTCAATACCACTTGCAAATCATCAATGGGATAATTCTATATAGTTTTGTAGAATGAGTGCTTTTTTTTAGTTTTTAAAAATTATAATTTTTCCTTACTTGCAAAATTTTCATATTTTCAGCAAAATCACCTTGTATAAGCTCTTGCCTAATGCATCTAAAATCAAGTAATGTTGTGGTTAATAAGAATCGTAATTACAATATAATATAATAGTGTTATTGCCATATTATAATTATAATTACAATAAATAATAATTATATTATTTTAGGGGGGTCTAGAAACCTTTTTTTAACAATAGGAGCTCAACTTACATCAGCATGGCTACCGTAAAGTCCAATAAAAATTCAAAACATCCCTCTTCCTCCTGCATTCCTCGATCTGCCAAGATAGAATCCCATAAGCGAATCACATCAGGCAGGTCCCATTCCTGTGAACATAATACAGTGACCCAGCGGAATGCGTAATACTGCTCCTTGATGTCTTTTTTACTAAGATCTCGAAACAGAGGGCGATCAAACCATGCTAACCGTTGTGACATTCGCCAGAGTGTTGCATTGATACCCGAGTTTACATCCGAGTCCAACGAGCGTACAAAGTGGTCACGGACATCTGCCATTAATGTGGTAAAGACAAAAAACGAATCTGCTTCTGCATAGGCTTGAGATTCGGGATCTTCATCCTTTGCAAAGACGTAATAAATCGGCGCTAGTAACTCATTCATACCTTGGACATAACCCACACCTGGATTCAACTTTGCATATATGAAAAGAATACGCTCAATTGCTTCCCAGTGATAGTCCATGATGCGTGCGTCCACCTCAAATGCCTTTTGCCCTGTTGCTTGCTCGGTATCCTGGTGTTCTCTATTACCAATCTCTTCGTTTAAGTGTGCGATCCGACGAAAGATGGTGCGTCGGTTTGGAATATAAGGGCAAATTGGTTCCAGTGCTGCTGAATCATTATTGCTTTTTGCAGGTTTTTGAATATTGAAATAAGATCCATTTACGTTATTGCCACCATTATTGTTATGTGTATTACTTTCAGTGCCATTATTAATATTATTGCTGTTGGTGGGACTGCTGCTGTAATTGTTAATAGTGCTGTTATAGCTTGTATTATTAGATTTGAATGCTGTAGATAGTTTACGAACAATACTTTTTGGGGCTGATATTATTTCAGAATTATCCAAGACGGAAGAAAAGGAGCGAACCGAGCTTTTAGAGTTGGATCTATCTCTTGTATCTAGCATCGACGGTCCATTGCCTTTAAACGATTTTTTTGAGGCTGAAGACGAGGAGCGAGGACGGCTCATCAAACCAAACGAAAACCGCCGTGCAACCGACGATGGTTCTTTTTCATTAGAAGTAAAGTCAGCTTCAACCAATGAATGAGGGGAATCCAGCATAAGTGGTGGTGAAAGTGGGTTAAGGTGATTCATAGGCACATGAAGCTGAAAAAATGCAAAATCAGGTAGTGTACGTCTAACATCTTTATCGATTTGTTCCAAAATCGAATTGTCGTTTAAATAACTTTTGATTGATGCCTAAATAAACTCATTAATACAATTTTGTAAACAAACAAACAAGAGATTTTTATTTGCTTTTACCTGATCACTAAGCGAATCGTCAATTGGTTCTTCTTCTAATAAATCTTTTACCCAGTTCTATTTTTGTAAATGTAATGATTAGTTATCAATTCATTCGAATTGAAAGAGTTGAATCGGATTGTATATATTTATCAATAAACTCACATAGTAGCTTGTACGTTGTGTCTTCAAAGTGTCTGCCCATAACCGTTTGTCAGGTGGCAAATAACCCATCAGTACCTTCCAAGCAGCTGAGCGGAGGCCTGGTTCGTCAGGAATACCTACAAGACTATTTGAGTGACACTTTCACTATAACTTATAGTTATATAACTGCTACCATAAAAACAGGCTTCTCGAAATGACTTCATGTCGATCTCAGCTGTCCAACTCTTGTCAAGATCTTTCCAACTGTCTTCAGTGGCCAAGAGCGACTGGAAGCTTTTGACTCTTTAAAGGATTGATTAAAAAATTTAATGTTTCTAATATCTTGAATCCACCCTATTATTTACCTTTCTTTATGCGCTGATTCCATTTTTTGTTCTATGAAATATTAAAAAAAAAAAAAAAAAAAAA